>VXAY01002913.1:441164-466215 GCA_013399855.1 Oxyruncus cristatus
CTCGGGAGCGCTGGGAGCGGGCGGGACGCGGCCGCCGCCTCCAGGGATCGAGAGCGGGCGCGGCGCCCGGCCGCGGGAGAAGTTGGAGTGTGCGGCCGCGAAGGGCCGACCTCAGCTGGGGGAAGATCCCGCCGCTTGCCTGGTGCTTTCCCAGGGGCGGGACTCCGGCGATGGGCCGAGCGCCCGGTGAGGGGGCTCCGGTGCCGGGGACACCCCCGCCCGCCCGGGCAGGACACGGCTTCCCTGCGTAATCCTGCCGGTCCCGGCCCGCCGGCAGCGCTGCTTCCAAGCCCCTTAGAGACGTGCCGTGATTTGCACCCGGCATAGCTGAGCCCCTGCGAAACAAACAACTCAACCCCAACAGGGCAGAGTGGTTGTCCCGGGAGCAGCATCCCAGGCGGCAAACTACTCACCTAACAGCAAAGCCATGTCCCGTGTGGGTTCTCTCAGTCTCACGTCGAAGCTGCTCTTTTCCTGTCCGTTCATACAAGAGTGCCAGCGTGCTGCGCTAGAAAATGCTGATACCAGGCTGAGAGCCACGTTTCCCAGAACAAAAAGCAAGTTCAGTAAATGTTACTACATCCTAGCAGCAGCTCTGGGAACGCAGCTACATCAGCAAAATAAAGTTTTCCATGGTGCTAGCAGGTAACTTTTTCACATATGCCTGGTGTGCATGTAACTACCTGCAAAGAGTGATAATGTGGTTGGCTTTCTTTAAAACTTCAGTATATTGCAAAAATGGATTAGGAAAAAAAAATCTCAGTTTTTGGTAAGAACGCGAAGCTAAAATAGTTTGTAACTCTTTCAAGTGGCAGAAAAAAAACTGAAATCAGGTACTAAATGTGGCCTAAGGCCTGAGAAACCAAGTGGCAAACCCCAAGAATTTAATAAAAATAAGGTTTTCTGATACAACTGTAGGACTTGAGAGTACATACAATATAATCAGGAAGATGTTACAAAATTCAATGAAATTATTTTGTGGGTTTTTTGTTTGTTATATAAAGCCGTACTGGTTTAATCTAGCCACTACTTCTACTAAGGCCTATTTAAAAACATGCAGTTTAATAAAAAAACGTATCTTTGAAAGGTATGTTTCACTTCTCATCACATATATTCACTGTGAACTCTAAACTACGTCTCATAATTATGTGACTAACGTATTGTTTTGCTCCCATTTCCTTGCCAAATCAACACAGCTCAAAGAGAAGGAATTGAAACCTATTCCTTCCTGTGAATCATCACACAGATTGTTTGCAGGACTGCAGTCAATTGCAGATGGAAACTCACTCAGGAGAATGCAAGTGGTGGGTTGTTTTTTTTTTTTCCTTTACTGGAGGTAATGTGGAAGCAAACTATTCCACTTAGAACAGAAAGCAGAGAGAGTTGGGCAAACTTAACAGACTTAATTCCCCAACCCTATCTGTATTATATCTGAATAATTTTGTTATGCAGTTTATAAAATAAAGCCTTTTTTCCACAGTAAATTAGTATTACTTTCCCTTTAGTAAAGGGCTCAATTCAATTAAACATTAATAAAAAAAAAATCAATCATTTGCTTTCTTCATGATTTTCAGCTGTTTTGTTACAGATAATGCAATGGTTCGCCTTCTTTGGAAATGTTAATTGAATCGAAGTAAATGATCACAAATTCCAGCCTCTGAAATACATCCACCCATTTATGTAGTCTCTAAATTGAACTTCAAGTTACCAGAGCAGCTTATAGTTACCATAGCCTTTACCTTAAAGCATTCTGGTGAAGTTAATTTGCTTCTGGTTTTTTTCTCCCATTTTGGGACAAAAGAAGTGAATTCCAGCTTCTAGTGAGAAAATGATGATTCCCTGTAGAACACATTAAGGGATGGAATGAGAAGACAGAAACTCTATATACTGTACAGTTCAAGAGATACAAGAGTTAACAGTGGTACAGGGTCTCTGCCTTCTTTCCTGGCAGGGCTTTCAGGCCCAGGATAACTTAAGGGTGTTTCTTAGTTCTGAACTAGTTCCAAACTGCAGTTATGTACAACAGATTGACACTGTGGCAGAGAAGATGAGATTCCTGACTCTGCCAAAGAAGGAATCTGTCCATAGGTCCGTTTCACAAGACTACACACAAACTCTTAGCTCAACTTGTAAGTCACAGGGAAGGCTTTGCTTGTCTTCTGTAGCAGGAACAGGAAACCTAATTCAGTGTCAACTGAAAGATTTAGAGAGTTGTTAATACCAGCAAGTAGAAGAGCACACTAACTTATATTATAATAATTATGCCAACAGTAACAAACCCCCATCCTACTGCTACCAAATTCAGCAGCAGAACTTCAGTGAGAGTGAGACTCACCCCTAAAAGCACAAGAAATCATTCCCCGTCTTTTATGTTTCTGAACCAAAGAGCCTAGGAACTGTTCCGTCCACTAGGCCTGCCTTTAGGATTCATATTTAACAGTTTAATATGCTTCCACCTTTATTTTAAGATCTCTCTGGGATTTCAAGGATGTTACATTTTCATGTATGCAAGTAATATTACTGCTTTAAGAACAAATGCCCAGTAGTATTTCCTGCTTAGTTTCTCTCCCAACTAAATTGGCTAAGATGAAAATGGTGGGAAAAAATAGAGGTGCACAAAGAATAGGACTTACACACTGAGAGCTGTGCCAGTTTCTGATTATCAGATCCACCATATCTCCACTTAATAGGAAAAAATAACCGCTTTGACTTGATGTTCTTCCTTCCCTTGTATTATTTCAGTTGTTGTTTCATAAAAAAAAAAATCTTATTGTACTTCAACACTTGAATGGGTTCAGATGTAAGGTAGGAACATGCATTAAGAACCATCCCAAATGCTTTAACTGGACAGTGGGAAAAAAACATTAAAAACATGGGGCAGAGAAGTGGAACTATCTGAGAGAGAGGATCAAATGGAAATGAAGAACTTTAGGGGAAGACCTGGTAATGGGTGGGAGTGAGGGGAAGTATTAGACTAATCTTACATTTATTTCCAGACTTCTAAGTGTATGGAAGAAAAACCAAACAACACAAAGAAGGAGAACTGAGACAGGACCAAGGAAAAGAGAGTAAGAAGAGAAATGAGATTCAAGAAGATGGGAAGAAACTGAGGTAGTATCTCATACAGAAGGAACAAAGAACACCCACAAGTGACAGCAAAATCCTAAAAATAAATAAAACCCCAACCCCCAAACAACTCATTTAGAATAAAGATTTTTCAATATATAAATTAGTTTATTTCATTTCGATATAAAAGTTTTAAATACAATTAATGTAAAACAGTATCTCATAAAGAGCACTGAATCAGTTCATCTGTCTGTATAATTTGACTGAGAGGCCCTGACAGGATCATTGATGTCAACAAATAGCTTGAAGAGCCACTTCTGACAGGCCTAATAGAGTAAAGGGATGTTACTGTGGCCTTCTGACCTTCAGGTCATCCCAAAATAACATAAGGCAGTTTCTTTCACACATTCCTAGTCAGAAAAATAATCAGGCAGGTACACAAGTGGACATCATATTTCTGGATGAGTAGCAGGAATGCAGAACCATCAGCCAAGACCTCAGAAGAGCACAGCTGGAAAGCACTGCCAGGTCTGGTCCCCAGCCTGATGAGCAGGAAGTACACAAAGGCACAAAAGAGATCCATCAGGATTCAAGTTCTCTTCATTGACTGCTTTTCTGATGAGATCATCTCAAGACAATGGCTCACCAGCTAATGCAGAATGGTCATCTAAGAGATACCTGAGATGGACTTCTCAGCATCAATTCATAATTTACAGTTAAATACAGAGCTTACACATGATTACCATAATTATTTTTTCTGGCAATATCAGAAAACGTCTCCACAAAATTTTGTTAATTTGAAAGAGTGAGTGATATTCACCACTGCAAAGACTCCAGAGACCAAAAGCAATATATTTGCTCTTTGCAGCTTAAAACAGAGTTAGTCTGCTGACAAGGACAATACCCAAAGCTGAAGAACAACTAATTCTTGTCTCAATAGAAGGACAGCCTTTTCCAGGACCATCATGAATATGTGTAATGGCCATCAAACAGGCAAGATAGGACTGTTCCAAGATGGGATTGTTGCAAGATTGTTCTCTGCTTCAGTAGACAGCAGGTGTGTACACGATGAAGCCTCCAAGTCACACTGCAGCAATCCACTCTGATGAGTTAAGGCCATATGAATCGAGGTGTTCCATGCTGTGACGTAGATTCCATATTGTACATCCAGTATTAAAACTGGAACACTCAAAGGACACATTGCAAAGCCTCGTGAAACAATTGCTTTAAACTTACTGATACCTTTAAAAATACCTGTAATCTCTTTTTGAGGTAACTCCTTCTTATAGTCAGGTTAAAATTATTTATATAAAATCTACTTTAATATGTCATGACTTGAGATAATCTCACATCAAAAAAATTAAATTGGTCACAAAATCATTCCTAGAAATGTAGCAAATTTTATGAACAATGGACAATTCAATCACAACACTGCTTTTCAGGAACGGTACTGTATATTGTTACAATATTACCTTCTGTCAAATTCAGTCAGATTCTATCATCTACTCAATCTCATTTTAACAGAAGCAGCAATGAATACAATACCACCAATCTGAAAAGGCAGTGTTTGAGGTTTGACTGTTCTTTATTTGGTAAAAAGACTGTCAAGAGATAGAGAGCAATTAGAATACTGAAAGGGAAATGGATTATCAGCCTTAACAGAGAACCATCTCACAAACTAGGAGTGTTGTATTAAAGCCAATGTCTTATTCCAGCTGTTCCTTTTTTTTCTGAATTCATCTGATCAGAAAACTCATGAGTAGCATCATCTTCCAGGTTTTAAGGAAGTTTCAAGGTATAGGAACACTTAGCCATTATTTTTTCATCCTAGATGCAAGGAGTTCCAATTAGTGGGCTTAGCCCAATGTGATGCAGCTTCGGTAAACAAAGGTTCTGAAAGCAGAATTAATCAATGACAAAATCATCACCTATATTTTTTGTTATTCCACAATGCATACAGAGACTGCTCCCAAGACGGTCTACTGCCAGCACTTAACAGCGCTCTGAGGGCTGGAATGTGATTTCTAATAAGCCTGTCTGTCTTCCATTTCCCTTCCAATATGCTCTTCATTACTACACCTGGAACTCCTACAAGATGCGGGCATGGCAATGAGTTCCATGTTTCAAGTCTGTTGTCTCATTCACAGACCAATTTACTGTCAAAGCTGGAGAGTCCAATAGCAAAGGCCTGAAGAGCACAGAGGGGATAATTATAGTCCAGAGTGAACACATCTTCTGCTACGCGACCAAACTGCATCACAATGTAGTCAGCTGGAGAGAAGAGAAAGATTCAGAGATGAACAACTTCACAGCGAAGTAAAAAGAAAAAAAAAAACCAAAAACAAAAAAGCAAATAAACAAAACCCCCCAAAACAACTCCAAAACCAACCAAACACAAACAACCGAAAAAAACCCCACAAACCAAAAAACCCAACCATAAACAAACCCACTTGTCTGGCAGTCCCAAATATATTTGGTTGGTGTTTCCATCCTTTCCCACCAGAATCACCTTAAAAATCTGTTCTCTAGAGTTAGTGTGCTGTTCTAGAGATTACTTTGCTTCTCAGATCCAAAGCTTAAACCACTCTTTTGCTAGGCTGAAAGTGCTCTATTAATACTTTTCCTTCCCTTCAGGAAGTTTGTGTTCGCCCTCTCTCTTGCTGCAGCAATGGAGAGCAGTGTCTGCACCCACCCCAGAAAAGAGGAGGCCTTACATAATTTTCTCGACAGCTCGGAAGTCCCCAGCAATCCTGAGCTAAATTCCTTCACCCAGATTCCCTTCTCCAGGAAGCGTGTCCTATTCCTCCCAACCCTCATGAAATGAATTGGGTTCTCCCTGTTCAAATAAGTCCCACATGCTCTCCATCAGACTCTTACGATCATTGTCATGGACAATCTGAAAGTTCTTCACTGAGGCCTGAGTGACTCTCCCATGGAAGTTCAAAACATAGGACTGAGTATCATCATTCCAGACTGGAGCCTTGTTGTGCAACTCAATGAGGTTCTCCAAGTTTTTGTTTTGCCATTTTGACAGCAGACCCTCATGTTCCTGTTCAGAAATAAGAAATGTATTTATCAGATTTGGAATTGCTCTACTTTTGAGTATTGCCTCTCGTGTGTGCACTCTGTCACTTGAAGGCCATTCCCTGTTTAATGAAACACAATGACAGCACTTCAACTCAGTCCTACTGAAAATTTCCTGCAAGAACCAGGAAGATACTTTCAGAGACCCCCAGTTCAAGCATTTTTTTCCACTCAATAGGCTATCACTGTATTTCCATTCAAAAAAAGTAAAAAGAATGAGAGAGAAGGAAGTGTGTGTACAGGAAAGGGAGCAATTCACAGGCCACAGATGACTGCCATCCTGCTGACAGGAATCCCTTCTGAGTCTCTTAAGCCTGCTCTGATCCTGTTGCATCCAGCTTACGTTTCATTCTGAACTTTTAAATAAAATAATCTACAACTAACTGCATAGTGCCAGGCCCTGAGGTGATTCAGTACAAAGTCTAAAGGCTGCAGCAGGTTAAATCTCATCCTATTGGATCTAAGAAGTGATGCGCAACATGAAAAACAGAGATAAACAAAACAAGGAAGATACAAAAAGGAAGTAAACCAGTGCATTAAATTTGACAAACAATTAATTACAAGGAGGTTCAAGTTGTAGTGAAACATGACATATAATTTTCAAAGTTCTGCAACAAATAATGAAATAATATATACCAAGAAAAAAAATCCAAGCTAAAGTTACTAACAGGAAAAATGCTCAGAAAACAATCTTTGCTTAGGTCTGACTGATAGGGCTATAGTACCTGCTTTAGTACTGTATACAGATTCGATGATGCATTTGTGACAATAATCTAAATGAAACTTACTGTTCGATTTAGTTACTTTATATCTTTGAATTTATCTTTATTTACTGTTTAAAGATGCAAAAATGACTGAGTAATGGCATCAACACAGTGCATTTCGGCACAAATTTTCCTCCTTTGAAGTGGGAGGCAGTATTTCTTAGTGGCATCACATTATAGAAAAGGACGGATAAAAACTGAGTCAAACGTCTATACTGAAAGCTTTGCCAGCTTTCCAGAACAGCTTTGTGTTTCAGCCTTGTCCACTGTCAGTATGCTTGTCTGATAGCAAAACAGTTGGGAAAATAGGGGAGAAAAATAAAGGCAGGGCAATGGAATCACTACTGTACTGATGGGGGAGATGACAATACCAACTGAAAGACAATGAATAAATATCCACAAACAGACACAATTTTCCTGCCCATTTGCAAAATTAAATCTCTTTTCCAGGCTCTCATGAGTCCAAAATTTCCATTCTTGAAGATGTTTTTCTTCTGATATCAAGAAATTCATTCTTCTCCTACTCATTTCTACTCACAACATGGACACAAAAAAAAAACATTTTCTAGCCTAAAATATTGGCCATGTTAGTTAGCACCTGCTCTTTCTGCCTTTTGTTCTTCCATCACATCAAGCATGAAACCCACATTAAGGGAACCAAGCGTTTCTCATCATACACCTTAATATATCTTCAGATACAGTTACAGCTTACAAAAGTAAGCTTTTAGCTATAATGTCCTGCACATGTATGAGAAAGACCCACTGAGTAGTCATGACAAAACTCCATCCTTCTCATCCTTCTTGATTCTTAAAGAATCCTCCTATTCTATGACTCCTACAAATAAGGTGACAGCATTCTGATAAAAACATATTTACTCTCTTGCTACTACACCAGCCTACCACGTTACCTATTTATTACCTATCTGTTGCAATTCATATCCTGGCTGAGAATGCAAGCTCCCGGGAGAAGCAAGTGTGCCCTGCGTTCATCCAACTCTCAGCACAACAGGGTCCCACCATGAGGATGGCTTGTAAGTGCCAGAGCAACAACATACAGATAAGTAAATAATAATTAGGCTGACCAAAGGACCCATAAGGATAGAAACGCTATTCAGGAGGATACAGATTAGGTACAAGGCAAGAACGAATTAATCAACACATTGAGGCTACGTTGTATTTACTCTCCATGAGACTTACTAAACCCCAGGGTACTAATAACCTTGACCTAAACCTTTAGGGAAGGTCTCTACAGGAAAGTTTTAACCTCTTCCTCCAACCTGAAACATGACCAAACTCCATAACTCACATTTCGTGGACGGATTGGAATGCGCTTATGATTCATATTCATTCCTGGAATGATCACAGACATTTTTCTGGGACCCTTGAATCCTAAGATGTTGGTTTCCTGAAAGAAAAGACATTATTTACAGTAAATGATATACTCCATCTCAAAGAAGGAAAGACAGCAAAACAGAATTTGTGTCCACATTTTTACTAGTTTTTAGAGTTTTGGTGGCTACAACTGTAGTAGCAGTTATTTAACTCCAACTGTGTTTAATCACTGAGAGCTGCTTTCTCTCCCATTTAGAGAACACTATTATAAGACATATATGGTATTAACTAATTTAGGGTGATCTGTTATCTCACTGAAACATTTATAACAAAATTAGACAAGTGCAATTTCCAGGCATAAGTTTTTGCATGTGAGGCAATAATTTGCTGAAATCTTGCTAGCTATAAGTATGATAAAAGGCAAATATCTTTTACCTGAGTTTATGTTATTTTATCTCTATATTACCAGTTAGTCTAAAATGTTCCTGAACAATAAACAACATTCTTCTTCTGTGCTGTTATTTGTGTTTAAGAGAACGCCTACAATTTTCTCTCAAATCATGCTGTTTTATAAGTGATTAAAAACAGACCCAGAAAGGGAAGTATTCAGCATCTATCCAAACTTCAACCTTAAGTCAAGCAGATTTTTCCAGAGTTCTGCAGGAGACTGCTCCAAGTACAAAAAGCAAAGGAAAAAAGTCCTGGTATTCTCCAATCATACACTTAATAATGTCAGCCAAAATCCAATGGTCCATTTAAAGTGTTCAGTAACAATGTCAGTGCTAACCTTTAAAATTCCCTAAGACCAATTAAAAAGCCAGAGTCTTTCAGAAGTACCAAACTGATTGACAGAAGTGATACAGCTTCTTCTAACATGTTAGTGCATTTTGCAGACACAGACAAAGGTCTCTGGAGTTGCGCCCTCTATTATTTGACTTCAGAAAAGCTAAGGGCACGCATAAGAATGAGGGTACTGATTTGATTCATATATAAACTTTACAAACTTCTTGCAGGTAAGATCAAGATTTTGAAAAGCTGACAATATTAACTGCTGTGCTCATTTTAACACCTTGTTGCGTTCAACTAGGTAGGGAACTGAACAATACTGTATACAAAGAAAATATCCATTAATACTTCTGTAAACACAACAATACTGCAATTATCACATCAGTTTTTTCCCACCCTAAGTGCCATGGAGATCAACAGCAAAAACAAAAAAATCAAGATGATGCTCCAGTAGGTTAATGCATCTTGAAATTTCTGCTGCCATACCAGCGAGAAAAGTAAAAATCCTTCCACTCGGCAGCCATCATTTTGTAGAGAACCTCAAATCTTACTGAAACCGTAGGACTGGAACATGAAACAATGTAACATGAAAACCCTCACATAATTCTAGTGTCCTCAAGTGTCTCCTCACTCTGAAGCCTTGCCTGAGGTGATTCACAAATTGAGAAGAAAAATATACCTAGGACAGAGCTACTGAACCATGATTTCCCTAGAACCACATCCTTACCAACAAGCTGCTACAGAAGTAACACCACGTCCCTCCTATCCTCCAAATGCCTTTGGTTCTGCAAAAAATAATTCTACTTCACAGGGTACTCCCAGTTCCTTCTCAATGTCCACCAGATACCAGCTGGGCAAGGGGCAGTTCATGCTGTGGCTGGCTCCATGTACATGATATGTTGACTGGCCACACGCTGAACAACAGGCCAGCTAAGAAGGTCATCAGGATGTTAGCTTGGGTCTTTCTCCCTCCCAGGAGATTTCCAGCCCTGATTTTTATTTTATTTTTTTCATTAAACTCTTAAGAACTTATCTTTGAGGCCTCTGCCCTGTGTTGTATCTGGTTGAAATTGGTCACTTGGTTCCAAAGTTAAGTGGGGGAAGCTGACAGAAGCATGATTTTGTAAGCCCCATTTCCTCAGTGACCAGGCACAAAGAAGAAAGGGGCAAAAAGAGAAAGGCAGTACTTACATAACAAATAGCTGCAAGTTCCTGTCTTGTATGAGCCTTTTCCACTAGACTTTGTGCCTTGATTGGGTTAACTCCATGGTCATAGACTGTAAATTTAGTTCCCATGAGGTTTGACCTAATGTCAGGTTATGGAAAAACAGAGAAAGAGGCATCAGTGGTAAGTTTTGTCCTCCTCTGAAGGTATTGGTACAGCACAGCAAAAACATGTACCTCCTGCCGTCTGAATCTTCCTACTGAAAGCTCAGTAAGGAGCTTCCATGCAGTGCCCACGGTGAACGAAGCCTGTAACTTACCCTGGAAAAGCATCTAGACAGAATTTCTTCTCTGAATTGCTACAGTGAGTAGTAATGCTGAAGAAGGCTGCCAACCCAAGTGAATACAGATTACATTCAGCAGAACAATGTGATCTCATTCTCTCTCAATTGACACCAGACTGCTAGTCAAAACAACAACACAATTAAAATGAAAACCCTATCTCGCCTGTCTATAGTTTTCATCAGTGACCCTCACCTGAGTTTTCCAATGAAACTTTCCCCTTTCCGGGATAAATCAGTTGGGTCAACTGATATGAGGTAATTCGATGTTTTGCTCTTCTTTCTTTTTCTCCCTGCAAGGAGGAATGTCTGGAAATACAAAATTTTGATCAAGACTGGTGCTTTGTAAGAATGCACAGGCATTGCTAAGCATTGCTATCCAAACTGTTATCTCTAAAAAACCCATATCCATTCCCCTTGTCATGGGTTCACTTGTTCTAAAAAACTAAACACGGAATTTTCCCTTCCCCCTGCCCCACTGAGTGGAAGGGATATTTGAATGGGCAGGCTGGTTTTGCCTTGGGTATTAGACTAACACAAAAGAACTGGCCAGCAGATCGATATTACAGACTGATGGACTGGGGAGAGGCTAGGAGACTCTTGGAACGGGGGAGTTTGTGGTTGCGGGAACAGAGGGAAGGTGTGCGTTGGAAAAGCTGGGAGGCTGCTTTGGTCTCAGCCTGCCTTGCTGGCACTCTGTTTTCTGCCCCCACCCCACCCAGGTGGACCTGCTTGGACTTCATCACAGAGGAACTATTTGGGAAGAGAGCTACCTTTGTTTTCCATCCCCCACTCCCATGTTTTTGGCAGCGCGTTTTTTTTTTGTGCTCATCAGTGAAAGAAGGAGAAGTCACACAGCCAGCTGCAGATGTGAGTCCCCTTTGGGAAGAACCCTTCTTTCTTTTTCCCCTTCCCGGTGAGGGAAGGGCTCCATTTCAGCTCCCCCAGCACCCCAAGGGCCTCCACGTGGCGACCGCCAGAGCCCAACAGTGCCCGCCTTCTGACCAACCCTGAGCACTGCAGGCTCTGCACCTCCAGCGATCCTACAGTGCCCCCTGCTGACTGTGGTTAGAATTGCACCAAAAGCACAAACTGAACTGTTCACTTTTCATTGAAAGGGATTTGTGGGTATAGGACTATTGTTCGGTTGGGGTTTTGTTTTGTGTTCTTTTGTTGTTCTGCCAATACACATTTATCCTTTAATAAAGGGCTGTTATTTTTCCTTTCTCCACACTTTCTCAACTGGAGCCTCTTAATTTCGGATTTATAATTGCTTAGAGGGAGGAGTTTTGGTCTTCCTCATAATTCATCCTCCTTAGCAAAACACTCCTGTCTCATTAAACTGAGACACCCCTTTTGTTCCGTGCCAATATTACCGTCTCCACAATTTCGATCTCTTCTGAAGTGCACACCCTGAAATCCTGTTCCTCCAATCAGCTCACTCAGCAGTCTAGATTTAACACAACTGTCCTTTCTACTCTTCGCTCCTTTTCTTCTTCTGGAGCAGCTCAGTCTTCTTGCTTCTTTTTTAACATTTAACATTTTTATACTTTTTAAATTTAATTTTTCATTGTATTATGGCCTTCAAACCTGCTAATTCCCTTTTAGTGCCTTGGCCAAATATAACCTCTACTGCATGACAGCTTTCCTCAGCTACTGGTTTCTCACCAGAAGCTCTACCTTGCACCAAAAATATTATGTGGTAGGAGTATACCAGCCAAGAGTGTGTGCTGTTTCCAGTACCTTTCTGTTGTCATCCCTTTCCAGATGCATGTAGTAAGTAGGGAAGAAGCCCCGGTCCATTCCCTTCTTATCTCTAGTGATTCGACACTTAACACTAATACCACGGGGTGCAGGGCGTAATGCAAAGTCCTCCAAGTTCTCTACTTCTCCCAGCTGTGCATCTGCCTGAGGGGATGGACTACAGGAAGCACCTGTTTCCTGTGGAAAGAAGCATCATATTGGCAAATTAATATCCGACTAGAGACTCTGGTATTCCCCAAGAAAATAAAAGTTTGTTGAAACACAAGTTATCATACCCAGAAGATACTGGGGAAAGTTAAACAAGCTACCACCTGTGTTTCTCTGAAGAAAATGGCTTGAGACTTACTCTGAGAAAAGACTAACCCTCCAAGGGGAATGGAGAAAAAGTACCTGTTAACCAGACACGAGTGAACTTCTAGGAAGGGCAAGATGGGGTGAGATGCTGTGAATATTCTTAGCAAAGAGCCTCTCTGCTTTTAGAACTTCAGACTCTCTGGGAAATAAGGCAGTGTGATAAGGCTTGGACTGATGGATGCTGCAGTAAGACAGGCTGGAATTTCTTTGACTGAAATGAGCACTGAGATTATGTTGTTTCAGAACAGTAGCAGAAATGGAGTAAGATGCTGGTGGAACCATATCAACTAAATGTTGGAAGAGCCTTAGAACAATATGTACAGTCAGGAAGCAAGTTATGGTCACCAAAGGAATTGGAATTCTAATGAAAATCTGGTATAGGTCACTAGAGTAATTTTCTTCTTAGAGGTAGCTGGATCTGGTGAATTGTCGGACCCAAGAGATTCCTCCTTTACTGGGCCTTGGAGATGAAGTTGCAGCTTTATCCCTGTTCCCAGCTACAGCCTGTAGGAATCCTGAGTCAACAGCACAGACACATGCACACAGACTTGAAAGTCACTAGTGGCTCTCACACTTTCCCACTTCCAGCACCGCCCCCCCCATATTTCCAGCAGTTTGCACCCACAGCCCAGTCTCGCAATTATCTGACACCCACTTGTACTACTCCCCCACTAGTGTAACACAGCATACACACAGTCACCTCATAAATATACTCAAAGAGGTCTTTTGAATAGTATCGTGGACTTTCAAGGGTGTCCAGCATTCATGCCCAAAGCCCTATAGCCTTTATCTGGTCCGAGTTAGGTCAGACTCTGGGTCTTCCTCATGCCGGTCTCTTCCAACCCACTGCCTAGTACAGCATATAATTTATCAACATATGTATGTATATATACCTCACACACAAGAAAGAGTTGGAAATGGAATCTCAGAAGATAGTCGGTCATGATCAGGCACAAGACTTGGGCAGACAAGCACATTGTCTTGCAGCTGTTTACAGACATCCGATGCCTTTTACACCCTTTAATCCCTGTTTTCCCATGCTTATTACTCCCTGATCCACCTCGACAGGTTTCCCTCAAGTTCCTTTCCCTAAACACCCCATAAAAAGTTTGTCCAATCCTAGCATTCTCTGTTCAATCCCAAAATTCTGTTCCCCCTTGCATCCAACAATAAATGCTACAATCCTCCCTCTTAAGTTTGCGTGGCATTTCAGAGCTTCTCTGAGTCATTTTGGTGGATTTGGCACCAGAGACAATGGCCCAATCTGTCTCCTTTGAGGGTCATAGTGCTGATTCACTGTGTTCCCATCTTCACTGATTAGAGCAGGACTTGGGATTCTCCACCCACTATTGTTCCTTTGATCACTGCTAGGTCTTTGTGTTTAACTCAACAGCCCTTCAGTCAGATTGCCTGACAATCACTACCTTCCCCTGCCTTCAGGGATTAATATACTAGTTACCGTAGCTACAACTACCGTATTTTAACCCAGTGCTCAAGGGATTGGTACTAAAACCAAGCATGTGCCCAGCGTTTATCAGAAATGGATTTCAAGACACTTACTGCGAGAGATTTCTCAGATTTCTCGCTGGATGCAGAACTAGGCCTCTCAGATTCAGGGTGTGGTGAATGAGATGCTGGTCTCTTACTAGCTTCTTCCTCTTCTGTGTCTTCCTCATCAAAATTCAAACTGTCTGAGATTCCTGTTAAAATACAGGATCAAGCATGTAATCTCTGAAAGAAGGTGTCATGAGTTCATAGCACCACTAATCCATATATGACTCTTGAATAACTATTCACTCTTTTAATTAATTTCTGTTGTTTCAACTGCTGATCTTCTTCATGTGCTATATTGCTTCCTGAGCCTTGTAATTTAAATCCATAGTGACATTTTGCAGCTGTCACTGTGCAGATGATTGAGCAGCTGTCAGGCCTTTAAAAATACGTATTTCACATGATATTATATGATGTAACTCTTTGAATTGATTTTGCCTATTTTCATGCAAAGAATTCCTCCATGTTTAAGAACAATTAAAAAAAAAAGTAAATTCAGATCAATATGCTGACACCTATCCTGTAAATTAGACTCTGTACAGTTCATATCCTTTACAATTTCCCCTTAGTCTTGTACACACTGAAATGGAGTATATTAATTTTTCAGTAAGAGCCCCTCCTTTCTTACATCAGTACCAATATAACTCAGGTCTCATGAATACTACTAACAACTTGATTTTTAAAATAGAAGCACAAACTGAGTAGTTCCAGGACTTATTAATTAAATCTTAACCTAAGCACAGTTACATGGAGTTGACTGTAGGTATATAACCAAAATAACTCTGGATTTATTACAGCATTTATAAAGAGCTTCTGTACATATCACTGGTGTTTCCTTCCACTTGGAACTGCATCATTTTATTCCTTTATTCCATTATTTAATTTGGCTGTAGAATGGAAGAGCACATATAGCATTATAGAAAATGAACACAGTCTGCTAAAGTGAATTATTTTCTGAGACACAATGTTATAACAGTGCTCCAACATGGCACTGCATGGAAGGGGCACTGCTGGAAGTCTCAGATAAAACAGAAAAATCTAGTCTTAACAACCTGTCAGTAAACTTCCCAAAGGACATTTGGGAAGAGGAAAGGCGTTAGCCCTAGTAGTCCAGCCAATTTCAAAATTTACTGTTTATATTCTACCTCCACTAGTTTCCCCTGAAGTTACTGGATATTCTTTTCTGCTTCCTTTCCTAACTCTTGTGTAATGTTGCTATCCATAGGTAAGCAGCTGTGGCATCTGACAGCAGGATGGGAGTACTATATATGGTAGTATCTCCATACATAAAGCATATTGGAAACATTCTGGGAGACAAGTTCTGCAAAACAAAGACAAGCTCTGTACTATATTAAACGCTAGCCAATATTTTCCTGCAAAGTGGTTAGGCTGCATACAACAATAAAAGGCTTCCTGTAGTACTGGCAGCAACTTAAGATACTTGGCAGACAGAGCTTGACACTCCACTAGGAAACTACTCAATGGGATATAATTATTGAATATAAAACTCTAAAACCCTTGATTGTGACAACCTCTGACTCAGAAAAAAACACCTTTTCTGTTAGTGTCCTAAAGAATTAAATTACAGCATTTACTGGCTATAGACAGTGCTGCTGTTGTGAAAGTATTGAAGCATCTTATCCAGATATAACATATTTGGAATAAAAATATCCCAAACTTTAGCAAAAATCTGAAGTATAGCATTTTGTCAGCAACTTCCTTGGAAAGGCCAGAAATTATACAGCACATGGATAAATCCTTAAACATAAATGGTATGTTCCAATTCATGTCACAAGAAGGAACTACAGTACTGCATTTCCACATGTAGAATCTAGTAGCTGTGCATTTAAAAGTGGTATCCTATAGACACTTACTTCATGATTCCTCATATTTTTTAAGTTTCTTAATGGTACTGAAAAACATTATAAAAGTAAAAGGGCCCTGAAAAGACATTTGCCCATTATTAACTCTTACCTCGTTTCTGTAAGATTTCTTGCAGATCTGGCTTGCCTGCTGTGTCTGTTAGAGCCTCTCCATCATTTTCCTTATCAGCATTTTCTTCTGTTCCAGTAGATCCAGCAGAGAGAGCTTGAAGCTTGGTCCCCAAATCTTGCACTTCTGATTTCAGGAAAGCAGCTGGTCCATCAATGCCTGCAGGCCAAAATGAAACAGAAATATAAAATTTATTTTTTACAGCTAAGGACGCATCCCAGGATCGTGGCTCTTTTCACCTTCCCCTGCTCAAGCATCCCTTTAAAGTACTGAAGTATAATTGTTCAATTTTCGTCAGAAGACTTCGGAGGAGTCAGACCTGACTCTGGTACAGATTGCCTATTACTTTAAATAAACCAAGCATCAGTTTCTCCCTATATAAACAGAGTCCTTGTATCTACCTTTTTCCAAGGGTTTAAACAATTAAAACAAATTGTATTTGTCATGCACATTGATATCCTTCAATTCACTTACAGGCAGCTACTCTATTTTCTTTTCCTTTGCATTCTTTGTTTGCTCTTGCACCAGTAAGTGAGTGCTCTACGGTGAACATCACAAATTAATTTGATAAAAATATTTCCAGCCACTAGCAGAAAAAACTGTAAATGGATGTCCCCTATCTTTTTGTTAGAAATGAAATTCCCATGTTTGAACACGCAACAGAGCTGTGCACCACACTTCATAACTGGTGGAGACACCTTGATGTCAGGGTCTGGCATAATACTTAATATGCATTTGTGTAGCACACAATACATAAATTCCAGCTTTGGATTTCTTACGTTCCTACTGTTTTCCTTCTTAAAACTTTACTGCTTTACCTAGTCATCATATTTCTGACATGCTGTTATATCTCTTCTTAACAGGATTTGTTTGCACTGAGGAAGCCTCAGAACTACAGAAGCTAGTAAGTGAGCAGTTAGTTTTCATTTCAGTATTACTGAAGACTCCTACCTTAGAGATTATATCAATCTTTTCTCTCACTCTTTTTGACCTGAAAGTATCTTTTAATAACAGCTTCCTTATAATTCATTTTAAACACATAAATGTGGCTATCCACATCACCACTTTCCTCCCCATCCTACGATTCTGAAAGACATCTGGAGAAAGAGAAAAATATTCAAGAGACAGAGGACAGCATAGATCCAAATATGATCTTCAAAGCCAGTAATATCAGTTTTTGTTTGGGTCTTGAAAATTCTACTCTGCGTATTAATTTGTTATTACTATAATGCTTGCATTATAAAATCCTGCAATAGCATGCATCTTGAAGACTTAGAATGTTTTCTGTTACATTTTTGATAGGCTGATGGGATTCTGGCTCACATAAACAATTTCCTGACATTTCCACTGAAGTGTAAGGATTTCATTACTGCTCTTTTTTGCTCCCTGTGATCAGGGAGTCTTAAGGCTGTCAATACTGTATTTCTTTCCATTTCTAAAAGAATGGTTACTATTTTACTGTAATTTTTTACTGTTTTGAGACCACCAAGTTATTGCCTTTGGCTTGGCCTTGATACCACTTTGTGCTTGTGATTTTGTGGACCACTGTAGCTGGTTTGTCATGTTTCAGTTGTCTCACTGAAGCCCACAGAAAACAATAGATGAGGTAAAAACTATCAAGAACCTAATTCAGTATTTATAACACTTTTCTTTTGCTTTTCTCTATCATTCAATCATATGCAATCTTGAGGTGGAGTATGCCATGACACCATAAGTAAAAGTACAAGCAGTCACTACTGAATTATTTTCTTTTCTTTGTCCTACAGCTTCAGAAGATTTTTTTTTTTAATTTGGATTTGTATCTCCCTACCTTTATGGACATTCCTAGCCCACTTCTACAGTTCTTCTAGCCTAACACAATGGAGAGATTACTCAAGGGCACATGAAGATTTCCAGCTGTCACAAAAACTCAAGGTGAGGTTTTCATTTGCTTTTGCAGTTTAGTCTTGCTCAACCATACTATACTAGAATTCTACTTCTGTACACAGAGAGGTATGTAATCAATCTTGTTTATCACTTGACCACTGCCACAGCAACATAGGTGCCCATCTGTGACACTTAACGCATGTACTGGCACTCTGGGGAACATTGTTGCAATCAGGTTGATTACTCACCATGTAAAACAACATCACTGTGGACAGGGGTAGGAGTTTCTACTAAAGGAGTCTGCTCCTCACACCCCTTGGGCTTTGACCTGCGCAGCTTTGCCTCAGGATTTGGCTGTACCATCAATGGATCAAGACGTTTCTTCCTCTGCTTCTTCTCTAGAAGAACTCTCTGTGGATTGAAGAAAAGCATGAAATAGAGATGAGTAAACACATCCAGAGAGGCAGAAAACATGCCTCAGCCCTTGGCAATAACATGCCAAGACATTCTGACTGATCAGAATAAACCTGAAATATTCTTGTAATCTCTTACAAAGATCCTAGACAAGATATCATTGTGTCTTTGGAATGAGATGTTGCCTTTGCTTCTCCATGAAAGGTTGATGCGTGACATGGACACCTGCGTATTTTCTGATCTATTCTGAGACCACCAGCAGATAATGTGGAATCCTTTCATCCACTCTAAAATGCAGCAATCCTTAATACAAATAGACAAATTCAGCAGTCATTTATAATCCAATATAAAACAGTCAGCACTTGCAAAGGAAAAGGTTTTTGTCTCAAAAGTTATTGTCTTACAGGGAAAACTTACAGTAAATAGTTACCAGAAACCAACGTTGACATTGACTTAGAGGGGGCAAACAAATAAATAAACAACAGTAATTAAAATAGGAATGATCCACTAAAAGGAAGACTGATCTACCTTGCTAAACTTTTCCATGTAATTCAGGACTGAAAGCAAAGAGTGGTAAATCCACATGTTAAAAATATTCCCAGATACACATACATTTGATATTTATCATTTCCTACTAAACAAGAATAGAATTAACATCTAGACTTAA
Organism: Oxyruncus cristatus; assembly: GCA_013399855.1. Taxonomy (NCBI): domain Eukaryota; kingdom Metazoa; phylum Chordata; class Aves; order Passeriformes; family Cotingidae; genus Oxyruncus; species Oxyruncus cristatus. The sequence goes on from VXAY01002913.1 coordinate 460,310, forward strand.
ATCGAGGCAAATGGGGACATTGTTTCACTTTAAAGACAGTCCTGCCTAATCCTTAAAACCTAAGGCGATGCATGAAGAACAAAAAATTATATTCTAATACTCTGCACCATTATGCAAACAATATGCAAGCTCCTTACTGTAGATGCAGTTTATTCATGGCTGCTTCTTAGGTACCTCAACACCTCTGGAAGTTGTTTTTGAGGACAGAAACCATTTCTCCATCAAATTATTTGGAGTCTTGATGGACACACCAGATAAACAGTACCAACAATTCAATCCACTTGAGACACAGACATCTTTGGAGCCCTTTCCTCTCCCATTATTTTTTCCTCTTGTTAGTTCTTCCCTCTCCTATTAGGCTTTTTATCTTAAGTGAGATTAGTTTCTAAGGCAACCTCTCCCTGAGGAATTTAAACATAACTCAGCCCTTGGTTTTTTATTCTTTCTGCTTTTTTCATTTATTTAAAAACAAACAAAAAAACCCCCAACAACAACCACCCCCAAAAAAACAAATAAAAAAAAAGAAAACAAACATACCCAAAACCCAAACAAAACAAAACATACAAAACCCCCAAACAAACAAACAAAAACCCAACAAAAACCTCGAAACAAATTTACTTTTCTTTAAACTCAGAATTACACTTTGAAGACTGGCTGCAATACAGGTAGTGTTTGCTACTAGAGAATTATTTGCAAAGATTGTCCTGCAGAGCAAGAATCACATAGAATTCCAAAGAGATTATTACATCGGTCTAGAATAACTAAAGAAAAAAAAGCAGTAGAAGTCAATTTCTTAGAAACTGCTAATTGTGCATATGTTCTCTAGAAAGGCAGTCAAACCTTCCAGAAGAATTTACTTCGGTTTCTGTTCTTTATTTTTTAAATTCATGCTGAGGAAAAGTAAAAATGTCATGATAGTTTATGTATCTCTAAAGGAGAGAGGAAAAACAAGAATCAGAACATTATACTCAGAATAAGGATTTGACAATTGTTGTCAAGACTTCTCTACCTGACAAGGCAAGGAAAAAAACCCAACACAGCAGACACACCCTAAAGGCAGTAAGAAAATAAGAAAATGCGCAGCTACTGCTAGAATACAAAATTGAATTTGGGATCAACATAGGCTATAACTTTAAGAGTTACTTAATGGATTATTCTATTACATAAGCTTTTTTAAACATTTCACAGTTCACTAGTCTAAATTTATTATTATTATTGTACATTGTGTTTCATCAGTGTTTCTAGGACTCACCAATCCAACGGGATCAGTTTGTATTAAAACACAGTTTACTGCTGGTAGATGTGACCGACCTTCTTCTGGCAAGAGCTTCAGAATAATCAAAGTGACGAAACTCGATAGTAATTTAATTTATTTTAAGAAGGCTTCTCTCTAATACTTTGCTTACTGAGATGGAAAAAACATCTGCAAGTCCAGTGAGAGGACAGTAAATAGTAGTTCATTTTCTCTCCACACGGTGGCAGCCTGCTCTTCAGTACCATGTATTCCGGGCCTTATTCCACTACAGACGCAGAAAAAAGGAAACTGTATTTTGTTTTGTTTTGCCTACTAAGTAACCTTTTCCTCCAGCTCTGTGTCACAGAAAAAATTCATATAATATTACAACATAAAATTTAGATAGTTCATGAAACGGACACCAAGACACATAACCCATTAATTAAATGATGATTTGTTCAGCATTTTGTGAACTCCACGCATCAAATACTTTCAGAAACACTTTCTTGGCACTGCAGAAAACAGTAACATCAGAATATAGCACAATTAAAAGATCACAAACCACCAACTCCTATTCTAATGAGTTTCAATGAGTCAAGAAGTCAGATGAATATATCCTAGCAGACTAGTAAAACAACTAGTTTAGTATTCTGTCTACAACTGTGATGATGGGAAGATGGTATACAGGAAGGTTCCAACCACTCCACCCTCAATGGTGCAATTATTTGGCATAGTCCTAACCTTAGCAGGCCACAGAGGATGGATCCTAGCTCGGAAACATCCTCTCCACTCTTCCAGCTCCTCTTTAGTTCATGCTGGAGCAGCAGTGGCAACGCTAGTGATGGTGGCTTTAATGAAACTTCGTGTCAAGAGTAACACACCACACCAGGTGCATTCAGAAACGTGTCAGGCTCCATGCTCTCCAGGCACAGAGAGATGGCAGCATTGCACTTGGAGCTGCAGGCACCTCATGTGCTCAGGCACATTAAAACCTTCTACTAATGAGGGACTAAGCACTGACTGAGCAACCACAGCTCTTGCCTCAAGTCCAGGAGAAAAAAGCATCCTGGTAGGCAGAGCTGGCCCACAGATGGAAGCTGATGTCGTGCACTATTATAAATAATCTTTTACTGCAATTACAGTGTTTCCAAACCCATTATAAAGATGGATGACAGGCATATGTCTGTGCTGTGGCAAATGCTTATGTCAGAGTCCAAAGGTTTTACACATGGCTGGATTAAAACATTTTGCATTTATTTTATCCCAATTCCTATAAACGTTTATGACAAATTAATCAATCAGGGCACCAGCTACAACCAGTAATGAGTCCCTCATATCTGGTAGTGAACTCCTATTGACCTCTGTTTCTTCAGAGGGCACAGTACTACTCATGTACAAGTTGACTTTAAAACTAATATTCAATCCCAATGATATAATCATAAATTAGAGACTGTTAGTATTTCTCAAAAAGTCTCATTTGCAAGGGGCAGGGGGCTGTTAAAACGTATTTTAGAGATATTGTCTAGCTGTTGGTTTTGCCGACGATTGCAACCCCAACCAAATCCAAGAAAGATGGAAACAAAATTGCAAGAGGGAATGAATAATTTAAACTGAACTCTTCATGATTTTAACTGACAGCTGCTCTGAGGGAATTCCACCCAGCCCAGCAGCTTTGTTTTGGTGGAACAGCCATGCATCCCCATAGCAAGGTCTGACACTAGGCATACATTGACCACAGTGCCTAGCACTAGAGAAGTGATTACTACCAGCTTATGATCCAAAACCGCAGTCCTGAAATAGACACTGAGGTTGATCACCAAGCAGTCAGATCTTCCTTAGTTTTGGAACATCTTACCAAGTGCCATTTGTCACTAAATGCTCTTCTACTGATTACTTGAAATAATGCTTTCTATTTTTTAATTATTTCTTCATTTTTAAACAAGTGTTACTTGATAGTCTACATGTAAAGGACTATCCTAGCTTCCACAAATACAACCAAAGATAAATTTTACCCCTTGACTCTGAAGTGTTTTAGGTAAGAGCCTGTATAGACACAGATAAATTTGGTGATAAATTCAGTGTCTGAAGTCAAAGCTAAGCAAACTCAGACTACAAATAATGAATAAGTTCTGGTAAAGAGGGTTATTATCCATTGCAACAGTTCCCTGAAGACTATTGTGTCTGGATTTAAAGACTCGCAGCTGAGAAAAGGCCTTTCTAAAAACCATACTTTAATTTGAGCAAGATGAATTTAATGTAAGACAGTGATTTGTGGTCCACATGAAACAGGCAGCTAGAGAATCTATTTATAAGCATTTAAAATTTCACAGAGAAAGAATATTAAGGATGGATACTTTATTGCTTTGAAGAACATGGTGATGTAAGCATCCAGCAAATAGCACTTCAAAAACTGAGACCTATAACCTAACATCTGACCCATGCTTGGCTGTAAATATCTTCTCTGTAGGAAACAAGAAAAAGAGGTCAAAAGGTGCTGGAAATCTTTCTCAATAGCAGTGTTAAGGAGATCTTTCTGTAGGTCAGGGAAACTTTTTCTTTTGCTCTAATGCTTAAAATCAATGATTTCCTGCACTCTCCCTATCTTTTGATTCATTCCTGCACTCTGGTGACTCAAACCCAATGAAATGAGAGGACATACGAAAAAGTATCAAATATATCAAACCTACAAGGCATGGCAATGTTGACTTAAACTAACGAAAATCATGAAAATCTTTAAAGAAAAATATTAGCAATGATTTCTTTAGAACAACCATTTTTAGCACTTCATCCCCATTTCTCAAGTCTCTAGATGGCTGTTTGGTTTCCTATACTTATTTTTACCAGCTTCAGTACTACCATTTACCTGATTCTGTAGTTTCAGCTGTCGTAGCTTCATGCTTTCATCCTCAAAGATGCTGGGAAAGGGAAAGAAACAAATTAATTAATTGTTGCTATTAAACAGTCTCCATTACTAGAGCACAGGATATTCTCAGACTGCAACTTCACCATCAAGACTTAAAGACAACTGTTAGACATTACTTCTATCCCACTAAAAGACCAAGATATAAGGAATTAAAAATAAAACATACTTCGTATTCTGTCAGAAACCTGACAAAAACTGTAGCTAAATCCCCTTAAAAAACTGCTCTGAACACATTTTGTAAGCGCCAAAGGCTTCATCACTGGTGGATGGATTATGACTCACTATTGAGGTGCGGCTACGAGACTATTTATACCTGAAGGCTTAACACAGTTCAAACTGATTCAGTAAAGTCCCTGCTCCTTCCTAAGGCACCCAATTCTAAACTCAGTTTTGTCTTGGAGTTAAACCTACATCATTTTCTCTTCCTATCAGACTTCCCAGAACTACCGCTAATACCTGAGAGAATCTGTATTTGCAACATCTGTTATTAATTCTTAAGAGATAAAATATAATTATTTCACTATCTTATTTTACAGATAATTTTCATAAGAACTCTGGTTTTTCATTCTAAGTTGTGTTCCATACAGACTTCCCATTTTCTTTTGTGTGATAATGGATTATTACACAAAGTGCAATTTAGAGCAGCTAACCCTACAAAGGGGAAATGTTAATTGACAATTAAGCACATTCTGCCTACCACAGTTGTGCACTTTCCTCCAACACAGCTTTGACAAAGACCTCTCTGGAAGTGAGAAAGCATCAGGAAGAAGATATTTGATGTGGGAAACAGACAAACGTTATATATATTTTTTTAATAGCACGCAGAAAAGCAGGGCAAGCCAAAATTTCAGTTTAAACAGGAAATTCTGTCTGGTTTAGGTATCCATATATGTCCAATGATGTGAAGTCACAAGCCGGCAGACAGTGCTGAATATAACCCTAACAAGGAAAACCAGAGAGACGGGAGAGAGACAGGGAGAGAGGAGGGGTGGGGTTTCTGCAAAACACATGCCGTGGAAATTGGATTACAGCACACAGAGCTAAAGAGTGAAGAAAGGCCTGAGTCCCCTTAACCCTTAGTAAAGGCACATTTGTCTCAGCTTCCAGGCAAGCAGATGACAGATCAGAGGTCCTTAGAGACAACCTACCCTAGCCAAAACAGGCCCTGCTCTGGAAGGTGGAATTATGCAGAGAAAGAGTCCTATATACACATCATATATAACAACTTACATACTCTAAAATTGATACTAATTCTTGAACTAATAGTATTTGAAAGCAAGCTATGCCTTTTTTTAATAGATATACTTCACAGTTTTCCTTATTTCTAAACTTTGGGTTTTTTCTAATGTATTTGAACTATCATCACACAACAGGTCTAGGACGTTGAAAATACCTTCTTTCTGAAAACTGATGTTACTCCTTACATGGACCTGCAATACACAGTATTTTGCATTCAAAGGCAATGGAGGGCCTGGAAAAATTAGTGTCTTTCTTGAAGAGGGATGGAGAGCTATTGCACATCCCCAAAACAGCAGTTACAGTAATACAGTTGTCTTCCCTTGAAAACAGCCACAACTTAAGAAAGAAACAAGCAGAAGCTACTGAGTGCAGCAAGATATACAGTAGTTGTTGCATGATACTTCAGCATACTTATTACTTATAGCATAGGTGATGGAAAAGGCCATCTTTAGCAAAGTCTGAAAAATGCCTGAAAGTTCCACTTAAAATGTTCATGCCAAAAAAAAAAAA
>VXAY01002913.1:466237-481403 GCA_013399855.1 Oxyruncus cristatus
AAAAAAAGGAGGGGGAAATATTCCTTTTCTTCTCATACACCTACTGATTTAAGAAATGGATTATATTTGTTAACTGCAGTCAAGTTTGTTATAAAGCAATATGTGTACCTCTGATCAACAGTAGGTTTACAGACACTCTTACAGACACAAAAGTTTCCTGTGTAGATACAAGCTACTGCTTGTGGTTTTATTGTTTTTCCTAATAAAAAATGCATCCCCAAATAATGTGAGTCCATTCTTCAGAAAAAAACCAAACCAAAACAAAAACCCACTACCATTTTAGGAAATAAGTTTCTTGGTTTTCCTTTTTACCTGAAAGTTGACAAAGTGCTGAAATACTGGGACTCACATACACATCTCACAGAAATCCTCAGTGAAAATTATTTACTTCATATGCTAAACTATCTTCTACTCGCACTGGAATAAAGTTACATACAGTAAAAGAAACATAACGCAGACTACACTGTGCCTCACCTCTGGCCACTTAACTGACACTCATAGTTGAAATACAAAGTTTCTAACAGGTCACAGAGCTTGACAGAGCAAAAAGATTTACAAGAGTATTCTCTCTTACAATTCACCATTAAATACAGACCAAAATTCCCTCATAGCAGGCCACAAAAGGAAAGCAGCCCTCAATCCATCCTTCCCATTTTAAAAAGCAAAGATTCACCCAAGGAGCAAAATAAAAAGAAACCAAGCCATGAGCACTGTGGCTCTACAAACAGTTGCTAAAGAAACAGCAGTCTTACAGTATTTTTATTTACTCCTCCTTCAACCTTTCTTCCAGCACTCGGTCATCATCAAAGCGTAACATAATAACCAGACAAAAAAAAGAGTTCCCAACACTTCAAACCTTTTCCTACCCATCACAGCATGGTTGGTGATATTACAAACTTTAACAGCAAAAGGCTGTTCCAGAGTCACTCCTGCAACTCACTGCTCAGGAATGCGAGTAGTGTGCTAATCCAGCTGCAGGCTTCAAACAGGAATCCTCCTGCTGCTGGGCTGACAACACAGATCAGTGTCTTTGGACATGCCCACACAAAACCACTGTGCTCTTTGCTTCTCTGTTTGAAGGGTTTACGTGCAAGAAGGACTTAAATATCCAGCAGGAACAGGAAAAATAAGCAGCAATTCCATAGCTACAACACAGTTCAAAAAAAGAAAAAAGTCCACAGCCACCAGACCAGTCGAACCACCAAACAAGTAAACTTGTCAAATTTACTGTGGACAAATAAGAACTGAAAATATTCAAGTAGCCTGTCACAATCTTCCTCTTCCCAAGCACGGCAGTACAGCAGACTACAAGAGACTCTGCCCCCCGATTCTTCTTTTATCACAATCCACCAACAATCCTGCTAAAGCTGAGTGACAGGTAATGGACACGTGCCAGAGAAAGGAAAACTGACCCAGAATGTAACATACAAGGAAAGACTAAGGATAATCCAGGATACAGAATAAAAATGAGGGTGGGAAAGCAACTATTTAACAAAAACACTCAACTAAGAAGATACAACAGCATGTCTGAAAGTGGGAGAAGACAGCACGATATAAAGTGGTTCACAAATCCATTTCCAGATTTGACACAGAGCAACATGAAGTAAAGTTTTATTTTTCATCGATAGCATCTCAAATTCCTACTGAAATCAGAATCATCCTGGTTTCCATTTCATAAACAGTAATTAAAGTGTTGCAATAGCAATATGCAACAAATTTTATCATCAAAGTGTTAATTTGGTCTTTCCTAATCATTTTCAAAATATCAAACAATGACAATGGATAGGTAACTCACAAACTATTAAACAAATATTCATATATGCAGTTAAGGCTTCCTCTTTATGTAGTTTATTTTCCTTTGTTAAAAAAAGGCACACCACACCTATTGACACTTCTTTCAGAATGGACATACTGTTTTTCAATAACACTGCAATTCTGGCATTACAAACTGTGGAAAGGCAGAGTTTATACTACTGTTTTCATTGCAACTTTTCTGGGTGTCTGAACATGGTATACTTAAAAAAAACCCCAAAATAGTTATGTTCTAAACACTTGGCAATAATTACCATTGAATCAGCCAAATACAAACTCATAGTACAATACAACTCCGAGAACAATGGAAAAACCCTGATATTGAAGCAGGAGAATGTAGAAAACAGGACAAGAAAGCAATCCATCAGCCTGAAAATGGTCTTCCATTCTGCCCCAGGTCTACGCAAGAGAAAGGATTCTGAAGAACTGATGAGGGTTCAGCAGAAAGCAGAACAAGTTGACCAGGGACTGGTTTATTCAAAAGAAAAGTCAATATGCTCCACTGTATTCCATGGATTTGAGCCTATAAATGACTATTGATATGAGAGAAGACAACAAAATCCAGCCAGACGTAACTGAAACTAAACAAATTCAGACCACAAATAATTTTTTTTTTATTTAATACTGTGACTAATTAACCATAGGAATAACTCATGGAGCTGTGGATTTTCAACAGAAAACAAGGGGATTTAATCAAGGTTGAATATTATTATGTTAAAAAAAAAAAAAAAAAAAAATCGCTGTCATAGAGTAAGGCTACGGTTTACCTCAGATTTCAGATGTGGTTATCCCACAGAATGGGAGAGCTAAGCATTCTTCCTTTAATTTATATCAATTACGCCCCCTTTATATACTGACTGTTAAAGGTATAAGAGTCAAAAAAAAAATGCTGTCTCTATCATGGACTAGTTTTGCAAGGAATTGACTGGTTGCAGTTGTGAATGAGAGGCAAAAAGCAGAGAAAGTAAGAAAAGCCACAGGAAAGAGGAATTTGTAGAGAGAAAACGTTCTACATGAGTGAAAACTCATTGGAAAGACAGATTTGAAATATGTTAAAGAAAGGAAGACGCCATCATGAAAGTTCTTCCTGCATTCAACAAAACATATGTTCCTCATATGTCCACTAAGAAATACTACACTCAGCTTTTCCTCCTAAACAAGCAATGCAGCAAGGCCTTGAAAATGTCAAAGTTTTCCAGATGGCTAAACCTATTCTGCAAACATTTGACAAATAAAGAGTCCCAGCCTCTTTCAAGAGGAAGGTCAGCCAAGCTGACAGAAACAGACTCCACCCCAACCTTAAAAGCAAATCTCGTTCAAGAGAAGCAAAGATAGATTGTTTTGCTTTTTAATTGTTCAAAGCATCTTTAGAGCCTATATTAGCACTGTAAGTGCACTGAACTCTTGGTGAGAGAAACTCAGGAATTATTACCTATTTTGCACAGCTCTAGGGAAGCTTGAGATTAGTCCATAGTTTGGCAGAAAGATTCAGGGAAACTGTCCAGGAGAAACTTCCAGCTCATTATAAACTGAATTAGATTTTGAGTTTACTGGGCCTTTTACAAACAAGCTTGGTATTTTTATATCACTCTGATGCATAAATCCTTTTAACAAACACAATCTTTTGATCTAAATCAGAATATGAATCTACACATTAATAATCAAGATTCTTAAATTTTTAGTTGTTGCCACTGCTCTACTTTTTTTAAAGGAGCTCCAAGGCACAATAACACTATTTCCGTCCAAAAGTGTCCCAAATTTTCCAATATGGTGTGTTCCATATCTCTCTCTACAGAGGACTGTTTCCATCAGGAGTCTTACAAAGCCGATTTATCTCCTTTTTCCTTTGCAGGACACTTTATTAATGTGGTAGCAGCAGTTATGTCTGAGCAATACTCCCAGAACTTAAGAATCAGGGAATGGGAAGAAAGTGGCTTGTGGCACATATTTTTTGTCCACTAGATTTTATTTTTGGCTGTAGAAGAGCCAGTAAAAGCAACTTCAGTAAGAAATATGGAGTCAACTGGTGTGAAAGTATTTTCACTCTTAACTCTCCAGAGATCTTTCCTGGGGACTGGTTGCCCTCAAGTGAACTACAGCTATGAAGGAAAACAGAAGCTGTAGAAAAGAGATCAGTTGAAGAAGGATTCTTATATTTTGCAAGATATAAGATATAAACCAAACAACAATCGCAATACTGTCTCTGGAAATGGCTGAGGAGCAAAATTTATCTGTAATGCACCTTCCAATCCACAAAAGGGAGGAGTCCCACTGGCACAATTGTAATTGCACATTTCTGTGAAAATGTTTAACATACCATCCATAAGAGTGAGGATTATCAATTTTTTCTGCCTTTCCCAAGGTAGAAAAGTTGGGGGGGGAGGTTGGCAAAAACTAGATTTTTTTTTTTTCCTTCATGATTAACTAGCAGCAAGTCTTCCAAGGTAAACTGATCTGCTGCAAATCAGCCATAAAATGCCACACCTATTTCTAAGTGACACAGCTAAGGTTGCATCAACATTTCCTTTACAAATTATTTTCAAGCAGTTGATATTTCATGGAGGGCAAGTTTTAGTCTCTCTCTGCCTTTTTTACATAATGAATCCTTTCCTGATGAAGTTAGATTTACCTTTGATTTCTCCCCGCCCCAAGAAACATGCACAGATCACTAATGCCAACAGTCGATTTCAGAAAGCTTTCACAAAATTCGTTTGGAAGCTTTACACCTACTAAACATATTATGAGAACAAAGACACAGCAACAGTTAACACAATTTTGGAAGCAATTCTGAACAAGTCAAACTGTTGTTAATAAAGACTGTCTTGGATATGCTTTAATATAGAAATTATGTCCCACATAATTTCAGATTGAGTAAGACTTATCCCAGAATATTGGAAAAGTAAGTATAAAATTAACTAATAAGAGCAATAAATTATGTCAGACCAGCTGGATGGAGGGAGCATCTAAAGACAAGCCTTGAGATCTGTGCGTCCTACTTCACTTCAAAATACACCTGAATCCTTTGGGTATTACATATTCCTGCCAATAACTTATACCAACTATCTGAACAATTTAGAAGTTACTAAGAAAGATCCAAAAGAAACGAAAAGGCAAGTTAGTCCTTTAAAACTTCTGCTTCTACCTACCTCCAGGTTTAAAAATGGGACTTTAAAGTGAAATTATCAGGTACTTTTCTGTAAAGTCACGTGGACTAGAAGCATGCCAAAACCACACAAATCAAGACATCCACTGCTGCCCCACTCCCCCCAAAAAAATTCAACCCCAAGAAGGTTGGTGTTCTGAAGATTATATCTACATAAATATCTGAAGAAGCCCCTTCCAACCTCCGTGATTCCATGATTCTGCCTGTTTGGGTTCTAGAGATCACAAGATAAAGGGAGATGGTTTAGATCTTGAGTCTGAGAGAACAAACTAGATGACAATAAAAATATAGACTGTCACAAGAAAATGCAATAAGAACAAAAGCATCATGAAATCATTACATTCTAAGCTCAGAACTATTTTGTCTATTGTGCTGCTTAGTGTTTCCATGCCATTCAAAAACTCACTCATAAAGTACCAAAGATTAGCTCCTCCTAGGAACAAGGGAACAGAGCAATGAAAATAAACAACACTCTCTGGACAGAAGCTACTAGATCTTCTATTTGGACTACAAAGAAGAGCGCAAAGAAAAACCTGTGCCATTCTCTACTACACTATTCTGGGAGAACAGAAAGGAGATTCTTGTTTTCCTTAGCCAAAAGTCTCAAGTAATTTGATTCTCCAAACCTTAAGTGAAAGGAGTATTCTTTTCCCGGAAGGAAGGCCAAGACAAGCCAGAAATCCACACAAGCCATTAACCATTAAGGCCATCACTAATGTTGGGAAGGAGGCACAAAGACAACCATAAGAATGTTCACATAAACTTAACTTGAAGTGTGTAGCCAAACAGGGGCTTTCTACTGGCATTTCATTAAATACTTTCAAGAAAAGGGAGACAAGGAACCCCCTGCCAGGCACATTCCTTCAAGAGTTCACAGCTGGTGACTCCTTGAGTAAGGACTTTTCAGCTCAACCACATCTACAAATGCAGAGCGTCATGCTTCCAAAATCATGTTTATTCAGGTGAACTTAATGAAACTTAGGTTTCTCCTAAAGAAAAACATTTATTCCACAAGTAGAACATCAGCTTTCTATTTAACGTCCTCTCAACTATGTGCTCCAAATCCCCATGGTCATTTCACTTACAGAAATAGCTCTGCCCAAGGAAAAGGCAAAGCAAGATCCACAGGGGCTTAGAATTCTAACTCCTATGATCTTCTGTTTGTAAATTATTAAACCCTGACTGTCACTTTTGTTGATGTTGTACCTCATTACAACACGAAACCAGTGAAATGTAGAGCAGTCTCTATTCTCTCCTAGCAACAAAGCCAGCAGTTATATGGCACGTGGTATGCTTAACCCAGACCAGGTAACAAAACTCACAGTTCCCTGAAAATAATTTGCATCACACTTCACACCACAAACTGCACCTTTTTATATTCTTTCAAATTAAAAACAGGGGAAAAAACGTGAAATTTTCTGAACTGACACTCTAGAATTGATTGTGGGCTTTTATTCCCAGTCCAGTATTTTTCATGTTTTTAAAAGATTGAAAGGGAAAGCCGTTAAAGAGATAGAAACAGTGCAGTGTAATTTCCATCTCAAACTGTGTGACTCAGCAAGATACCATTGCTAGATTTAGGTTCTTGGTGGGTTTTTTTGTTTGGTCGGTTGCTTTGTGTTTTTTGTTTTGTTTTGGGGTGGGTTTTTTTGTTTGTTTTTTTGTTTTTTGTTTTTGAATACAGCAAGTGGGAAGCAGAATGTGATGTCAGAAAGGAGTGCAAAAGCTACCACATTACCATATTGTAATTATGCTATTACAATAACACAGGCAGCTAAGAGTTTAAACATCCCAGAGATTATATGTTTTAAAGAACTCTAGGAGTAAGTGTAAATGTTCTTGGAGTAGTCTACAACAACTTCTCTACGCACATCAGCAAATCCACTCAGAAGAGAATTCATACCATGACCCAATTACAACACAACAGTTTTATTTTGGAGGTCATTCAACTGTGCCTCTGTGACAAAAAACGAGTCTGGAGCTATCCCAGTGCAAGTCTGGTTGCAGAAAATTTTCCCACATACAAAGTCATAATTATGTTAAGTCAGGGCATTTGCCCCTCCTACAGATGCCACACCAACAGTGTTTAAAAAAAGCAGAAGATAAAAGTAACAGTTCTCTATAAAAAATGGACCTAAAAACTAAGTGATGAGATGGGAGAAAAACTTATTAGAAACTGAAGAGACAATTCAAACAAGGTTTAACTTTGAGACATCTCTTTGAACTGCAGTTACCAAGTGAATTTCAAATTGTATTTGGAAATTCCAGTCACACATTGTTGCTACATTTGCTCTTGACACAGCTGTCTACATGGTAGGAAGTGAGGCAATTCCTTCTTCATTCACACTAACACCAGCAGCATAAAACTGCAAAAGGTTTTCTTTTCTGTTGAATCTGTACTCCAGTGAGTAAATATAAACCACATTTATAAAATATTTACAGATTTATCTCACTTGGGGCAGATTTCTTGATTATAATGTTTAGAGTTGAAAAGGGTGAAGCAAACAGGATATTAAGCCAATTCTCTTTTATCTAAGGATAAGATATGCAGAATGACAAGTCCTACAAAACAATGCTTGTTAATTTGAAGAAGCTCACTGGTGCCAAACAAAAACACCCAAGGACTAAGAGATGATAATGGGCTTTTAAAAGCAATTTTAAATTTCTGTCTTCTCTGGATTACAAGTATAGCTAAAATAATTAGCTAAGTATGTTGTCCTTTTTTTCCCTCAAAATCATAATCATGGTGCATCTATACAGAACACTCAAGCCCAGCAGTCTCAGATTCCTGTCAATCTCAACTACACTAAGGTTTTTCAAATATGGAAAAGGGCTTTTGGTTGGACACCAATATTACTTTCAAAACTAGTTTTGAACCTTTCTCTGTCTGGGGGCTCATAATATTTTGAAAATTGAGCTTATTGACAACAGACTCTTTTTATTCATCAACTTTTGCAGATACCTAGGAAGTATCCCAGAGTTTCTGAGTTCACAAACTGAAAGCCACTAAGTCATGCATATCTAGACCCCAAGGAAGCATCCAAATGACTGTAGGACCTCTGTAGCTGACATCCAGTTTCGTAGTCTCTGTAGACTCAGTCAAGATTTTTGCACCCTGAAAATTATGATCTTTACACATGACATCTGCAAGTCAGAAGTTGAAAAACATTGGGAATACAGCAAGTGGGAAGCTTTAAGTATTCCCATATATGGTGTAATTAGTGTGCAAAAAGGTTAAGTCCATTGTTCCCCGAGATCCTAAAATACATACTACCATAAGATCCATATTTCCTTCTCAGTATTTTCAAAGCTTACAATGGTTTAGAATTAATTTTATCTGAATGTTTCTACTGTATTCAACATTAGTAATTTCATGTTAAGTCTCAAAATTGACTTTCCCAAAGGAAGAGAGAAGGTATAGCATTTATCAAAACTATGAAATAGCACTATAAACCTTATAACCTCCTAAAGCATTAGGATGGCTGTGCCATGTCTCCCTGAAAGTGATCCAAACTCTAAAATAAAATTAACTTGAGCAATTTTTCACTTGCAGCCACCTGCAATGGAAGACAGGTTAACACAGAGTTTCAGAGATGGCCTAAATCCAAGATCGTCCCTCTTTATCCATCATCATGTATCCCACAGCACATTTACAAAACCATATGCATTTATTTTGGCTTCTATCCTTCACCTCTATCCACCAGAAATAAAATACTTTCAATATCTTTATGTGAATTTAAATATTGCCCAATAGTAAAGGTATTCCACCTCGAGGGTGGGAGGGGGGAAATGGAAAAAAAAGAAAAAATGCTGCCCATCAGTTCCCATGTACAGCCTTTTTAAGCTTTCTGTGTAGTATCTTCATTGCTATGAACCGCCACTTATTGCATACCACATTCACTTTCCCTATAAAACACACTGTTTGGAAAACTTACAATTATTTTACCAAACAAGAGTTCTAGTGACTAGACAGGTGGTTTAGGGATAGTTTCACTACTTTCATCTCAGAAATAGAAGATCCTTCCTAAGAATAGACTTTTGCCTTCCTGCAATTTATTACCATGCCGATGAACTTTGTAAGTTCAGCGATGGACCCCTAAAATAACAAACCTTAATGATCTATTTTAAAACTCTGCACTTTTATGTAAGTTCGTGTATTCTAGTTCGGTTACTTTAACCATGGAGACTAAGTTAAAAAATGGATTGTTTGTTTAATAAATTGGGGTAGGAGGGAAGCAGCTGTCACCTGAACTGCCATTACTGCTATGCTAAACTACACAAAAATTTCTTAGCAGAAAGAAATCATACCAGTAGAACTGTTATCAGAGAAGCAGCATTATTTCCCATAGCTTCAACTCCTAACTTAAATGCCTACATCTATGCAAGAAAACTTACATATATCTGGTCATCAGTTTTTCAAGAATTGTTTCCAGAACTGGTACACAACCCTCAGCCTTTAAAGTCTGCATAAAGAAGTAATCTTTTACTGTTTCATAGCATATTTGGTGCACCCAAGCAGTTAAAGGACCTTTTCTCTTTTGCTGCTTTTCACTCTCAACTAAAATTACAAAATCTAATAATGAATGTATTAAATAAATACTGTTTCTCTTCTACATTGTGCTCTTTATAATTCAACTACTGGAAGTGTAGGTTTCTCTCTTTACTTGCTTCACTTTTTCCCACCCAAACATAAGAGGCACAAGAAATAGGTTTTCCTGTGTTTTTTACAATCACAGTGATTCTGTCAAAACCTGTTTTCACTGCCTGCCTGTATCCTCACATTTCATTTCAAATAATTTCGGGTTTGAGCTAGTCAAGTGCCACAGGCACAAACTCTTTCCAGAATCTCTTCTCCACAGTTCACAGCTGCTTTTCCTATTACATCAGCTAAATTCCTTTCAGTTATTGCTCCTTTTTCCCTTGCAAAGGCACACGGATTATGTCACCACATAGCCCAAGAGCTTCATGAGGGACAGAACGGCTCAATAATGCCGTGAAAACCCTTCACAGCAGCGCCTAGAAACCAAGTGGACAGAGACCCCACAGAACCGGTTTAATGCACAATTATTTAGAAGATGCACAACAGACAAGCTAGAAGAGTAAAGCACATAAAACACAACAACACATAAAGCAGCAGCGCGGCGGCGCCCGGAATGGGACACGGGTATTACCGGGGCAGCGCTGACCGGCGTGGCCGCCGCCGTGCGGCTCCGCCGGCCCGGGCCCCGCTGCGGCCGCTCATCCCGGCACCGGGCGCTGTCGCTGGGGGCTGGCACACGAGGCAGCCCCGGCCCACGCCGTTTTGCCGCCGCCCCGGGCCCCCCTCACCTGTGACCGGCGGGACCCCCCGGCCGCATTGCTCCCTCCATCGCGACCCCACCGTTGCTATGGGCCCCCGCCCGCCGCTGCCCCTAACAACGGCGCGCGGCACTGAGGTGCGCCGCCATTGGCCCGGACCGCGAACACGCCGCCCGCCCATTGGCCGCGGAGCCGCGCACGCGCAGAGAAGCAATGGCCGCCCCTCTTGCCGCTGCATCTGCAGGGGTCGCGGCAGCAGCCCCGGCGCGGAGCCACGGGAGTCACAGGGCTCCTTCATGGACACTCCCCACGGCAGAGACACTTTTCCCCCACAGGCCCCCGTCGCCAAGGCGCTCCCGCCCCGCCCATGTCCTCAGCCCCCGCAGTGCCATCGTCCGTTCCGGCGTGTCCTCGCAGACAGCAGAGGTGCTGCTTCCCGCCTTGTAAGGCGCTGGGCTGTCTCTTCGAGAGCTCGAAGTTTGCCTTCACCAGGATATCGGTAGCGCTTAGCTTCCCTCGCTCCCGCAAGTACTTCATGAGGTGAGGCCGCCGTCTCCAAGTGACCTTTACTCCATACTCATGTTCGGGAGTATCTCTAACCAGCACTGCTGCCGACTTCCCTCTCCCACAGGGATCAGTACCAAATGCCAGCTCTTTTTCCGGATGACAGGTATCACTACTTTGTGACGGAGTGTTACTGCATCTCGAGTTCCTTAGGGAAGGCACCTGTGGAGCCTTTGCATCTGGCAGACAAAAGGCTTCTTGCTCCACAGGCTGGGGAGCAGGTTCTCTACAGTTCTCTGGACCCTGCCCTTGGAAATCGGCATTTGCTGCTGTCCCTTTCTTGAGCTGGCTGTGAGAACACTGTGTGTCCTTCTTTGAGCGGTTTGGATGATCCAAGGGGTGGACTGCATGTCCTTCTGGAGTCTCAAAAGTTAAAGGAGGAAATTTGCAGGCTGCAGCTCTTCGACAGGCTCCTCCTGCATGAACCAAACTGTGGTTGGCATCCTGATTCTGGGGCTTGTGAGGACCACGGTGCTTCTTCTGGCACGCTTTCAACACCACTGGCTTAGTTGTTTCAAATTGTGGGCACACCTGAAGGAAAAGACATAACAGATAAAATAAAAATAAAGATAAGATAAAAACCCAACAATTTTCTCCAGAAAAGTAATGCCAGCCTGATTCTACTTCCCCACCTGTCCCATCTTTTTTCAGTGTGTTCACTAAGTGAGTAAGCTGGTCTGCTGCAAAGTCAGTCACTAACAAAGGTGCTATGCAGGAGATGCCTCATGAACATCACATTCTGCCACTCTTCTCAGAAAACTCATTGGGGTGTAAGTGAGCTATTCTCTGGCAACTTAGAAAGAACTCAGGGTTTGGGTTTAAAGGAAATCTAACTGGTGGCTACTCCTGTAACCCCTCCACATTTAAAAGAGTTCAGAAATGGATCCTTTTTCTTTCGGTGTCTTAGCATAACTCCAGGGAGAGTGAGGGTTTAGTTCATTGAATCTATTTGAACAGGTAGAGGTTGAATTGAAAGAGTGATTAAAGGATGCCCACTTAGCTCAGTCCTCTTAGATTATGTTAATACAGCATTCACAATTTTCCCCCAAAACATTCAGATCACCCAAAATCCACTTCTAAAATCAGCTTTCTATAGGAGATGGTCCAAGCTCAACAATCTACATTTCTTAGAAAGATTCTGGACTCTTACTCAAACCCTGGAAATCCTTTTTTTGCTGTGTTCTTTGTCTTTCTGATTATCAACAAAGAGTCAGATTCTGTTTCAAATTGCAATTTGTTTTTCCCCAAGGGACACCAAGCTGGGTTCTTGCTATGGTTGCTTCAATCTCCTTCAGCATTCCAAAGTTACAACATAGTTCCTCAAAAAACTAAGTACAATTGAATTAAGGATAACGATTGTCCGCTGTACAGCTGAAGAGCTTGAATGCAAAGCCTCTGTGCAGGAAAAGGGAAGTGGCTCCATGATACTTGTATCCTGGCACATGCTTAACTCAGGTCAATCACTGACTTTGAGGATATGACTTCCTAGCTTCAGAGAGCATGTATGGTAGGTTTTGCCAATGCAGGAGCCTAGCAGTCGAGACGGTATGAAAACCTTATATAACATAAACAAGAGAGGAGCAGAAAATCAGTTGTCACTCAAACAGGTTGACACACACTGCAGAGGATGCCTCCAGAAGTTACAAACCTACCACAGTTTTCAAACTGAAAAACATCTAACAGTTTCAGTGCTTCAAACAAATTTTAAAATCATGGTATGTTTAAAATCAAAGAGCTGCCAATGTGGATATTTCCAACTCTTCCAAACAAAAAGAATCCTTATTCACAGCAGGTATTTTACTTGTATTTCAGAAGCCACAGAGCTAACTGCCTCAAGCATATACAAAAAAAAAGTTAAAGAGCAAAAGATTGAACGTTCTACTTCAAGGATAAGGCATTGCAAAAATAACTTCAGGTCACCAGGAACAAAGGAACGTCTCATGCAGGTTTGAAACACACTTCCTGAGCTTGCTTTGTGAAGAGCAGAGTCCAGCAGCAGCAATGCTTAAACAGAGCTCCCCTAGGTGATGAGACTGCTGTTCTATAGGAACAGTCTGTCATGGCAGTACCTGTTTGTTTAAAAAAACCCTATTCTTACATAGGCTTACATAAGGATAACCCTGCAGCTTACTTGGTAGAAGGAGTATCTTAGGAAACTGAAAACAGTCCCAGAACAGAAGCCCATCAGACCAGAAAAAGGGCCCATAAGAAGATTGATATAGAAAGAAACTATTCAAAAGACACAGAGTGGAAAAGAGGGCAGGTTAGAACAAATAATCCCAAAGTGAAAACTTATGTTCTCTAAGTGTAGCAGTGTCAAATTTAAGCAAAGCAACTAGTACTTTAACATGTAACGCTTAGAGTTCAGCAGTTATTTCGAGCAGCAAGCCAATAATAAAATTCCCCTTCATGTTTACTATGTACAGGGTTTTCTGTTGCCATAGAAAACAGCATCTTCCTGATGAGAATAATTTTTCCAGAAGTAGTCATATTAAGCAGTACAGACTGCACACAGTTTTATACCTTCAAATGACCAAGACCTTAGTGGTTGCTGTTAGACTGTGAAGCAACTCATAAGCACTTTTTTATGTTTTAGGATGCTACAATGACTTCAAGTCTGGGCTACTAATTTTTCAGTAACCAGAACAGATAACCTTCTGTTGAGACATGAGAAAAACTTGAAAATTGTGGCTGTGGGATGCAGGGGGAAGGATAATCTATACCAACCCAGGCAGCAGAGGTGCTCCAGTCTATGCGTTTTGTAGGCACACGTCTGGGATTCTGGGCCAAAGGCAGCGGAGTTTCATAGCAATGGATGGGTTCTGCCCGTGGCTTCTCAAGGAATACCAGCTCTGCCTTCCTGGCCTTGTGGGTACATTTCTTCTTTGGAGGCATCAAAAGGTGTGGTAAAACCACTTAGAAACCTCATGATGCTTGTTAGAGCCAGTTGGAGAAAGAGGGAAGCACCCAGAAGAGATGCTGAAGTGCTCCTGATTCTGTAGAAGGCAAACAAATGTATTTGAAGATAGACTTGTTTGGAAACCTCAGATGTAGTTTTTAACAAAAGCAAAACATTTATGCAGCAGTAGAGCATACAAGTCTCTAGGCAGACTTTTTTCTACCAGTAGTTTTTGAACCTTCTACCAGTTTTCATGTAGATTTAGAAGTGCACAGAAGGAATTGGAGCAGGTGACCTGTTGATCCAACTCTATCAGCTATCAGAAAAAGTCAGGGGAACTTGCTTTCTTGTTTCAATTTAATCTGGTTTGTAATGCCAAGAATATCCTGCAAGACCAAGGTAACCAGAAGTCTTTACATTTCTTGTTGCTAACTACCTTTTTAATTAAATATTTTTTAATTTCAGAAATTTTTAAGTCTTTTAGTTTGTTTTTTTTACAGAACAGAGTTGACATTTCCCTCCTGTATTCTACAGATCTTGCATGATTTTTTTTTACCTAATGAATAAATTTGTATTGAAGCAACATTGAATTTATTTTCCATTGAAAAACAGATCACAGAATCAATTAGGTTGGAAAAGACCTCTGAGATCATCCAGTCCAGCCTATGACCAAACACCTCCATGTCAACTAGACCATGGCACTAAGTGCCTCATCCAGTCTTTCCTTAAACACCTCCAGGGATGTTTATTCCACCACCTCCCTGGGCAGCCCATTCTAGTGTCTAATCACCCTTTCCGTGAATAAATTATTCCTAATGTCCAACCTTAACCTTCCCTGGCACAGCTTAAGACTATGTCCTCTTGTCCTGTCAGTTGTTACGTTGGAGAAGAGGCCAACCCCACCTGGCTACAACCTCCTGTCAGGTAGTTATAGAGAGAGCTAAGGTCACCCTTGAGCCTTCTTTTCTCCAGGCTAAACAAACCCAGCTCTCACACTATTGCTGATACAGGTCAGGATGCGAATGGCCTTCTTGGTCAACTGGGCACAGTGCTGGCTTATGCTCAGCCGACCTGAATCACCACAGGCGAGCTCAGAACAGGAACTCCAGGAAGAACATTTTCGGAGGGATACATAAGAATTCAGCATCCTGACTGCTTACCAGAGGCGCAGCCTCCTCGGAGCGTCCGGCGGGCCCCCGCAGCCTGGTGCGGCCGGGACACACGTTAAACGGCGAAACTCCGCGGCTCTTCACTGGGGGCCAACGCACGGCCGGTGACCGGGGTGCAGAGCAGGGCTCCCAGGCGGCGCGGTTGGAGAGAGCTCCGGGGACTGCCCCAGCCGGGGCGGCTCTCCCGGGACAGGACGGGGCAGGAGGAGCGCTGGGGCCGCGGTACCGACCCCAGCCCGACCGCTCCGGCCCGCCGCGTCC
>VXAY01002913.1:481418-532413 GCA_013399855.1 Oxyruncus cristatus
CCGCCCCCGCCCATTGGCCGCCGCCGGGCCGCCCCGCCCCCGCCGCCGCTCACTGGCCCAGGCAGGCACGTGACCAGGCCGGGGCCCCGCCGGGCGCCAAATTCAAACCGGGGCCGCTCCGGGAGCGCCGGAGCTGCCGCCGCTTCCATCGGTCCTGCCTGCCCGGGAGCTGGTGAGTCGCCGCCTGCGCCTGCCCCACCTCCAGTATCCCCCTGCAAGGGCCGGCAACCCCGGGCGGCCGTGCTAAGGCCATAGGGCGGCCGGGAGAGGGAAGCGCTTAGGCCCGGCCTGGGGCGGAGGGACCCCGGCGGGGCAGACGGGCGTAACGGCGGACGCGGCGGCGCTGGGGCTGGAGCGGGCGGAGGAGGAGTGGCGAGCCCTTTAACGCTGCCCCTCTCACCGCTCTTGGGGCCTCGCGTGCGCAAGGATGCTCCTGGGCCAGTACTGGTGGCAGCAGCTCCAGGCCTGTTTGGGAAGTGGCGCGCTCCTGTAGGGAACGCAGTCTGTTGGAGGCTGGCTAAAGGCTCCTCTTTGAGCGCTGTCTAACCGGGATGTCTCTTTAAGGGGGTGGAGCAGATCGCAAAGGGCCGTGCGTGTGCATGGGTACCACGACCCGCTTGGAGTGCGGAGCGTTCCCATCGCTGCCGGGCAGGCCCCGATCCCGGGGCTGGCTGATGCCTGCGCGTAGGGCAGCTCGGTTTGTTATCCGCTGGACTCTCTGCTTTGTTTCAACGTAGGTGACACTCTAACTGAGAACTTTCTCGTTCACCTGCTGGCCCAGTCCAATTTAGCAATGTAAAAGGCATCTTTTGTTTTGTTTTGTTTTTTTGGCTTTCTTTTTTATTTGTTATTTTTTTGTAGTCTGCTTGGCATCCCTAATGATAAACAAGAAGTACTATTTGTGTGTTCTCGTCTTGTTATAGTTTGCTGAAAGACACAGGTTCCACCGAACTCTTGATGGCATTATAAGCAGTATTCTCACTGCATCTTACCCTGGAAGGAGTATCCATGAATTTTATTTCCTCTGCTTCCTGCTTTATAGTCTAAATCGCCTGTTGTCAAAAAGTTTGACATTTAAATGTATGCTGCCCAATGAGGAATTTATCTGGTTCATGACAAATCTACAGAAAGAATGACTAGAGCATTTACTTTACACCTAATTTAAAGCACTTAACTTCTGCTGCATTTATTGTGTGTTTTTGTAGCGTTTGGGATAATCTCTTCTTCTTTTTAAGATCCCAGATCTTAAACCATCTGTAAATTCCCTTTTCACTCAGGTTGTGTAATCTATAAGAATCAGGACTGCTACTCCTATGTTCTATTTTCTCTCCATTCCTGCTTGCTGGCTGATGCTGGCCAAGTCACATTATAGCTAAGTCTTTCTGTAAAGTACAAATACACACATTCCTCATTATTATGTACTTTGTGATGCAAATTATCTACTGTGCAAATATCTCTCCTGTCCTGCGTACACAAGGTGGGTAAAGGAGGTACAGTATGACTTTTCAGTAGCCTTGCCAACCTTATTAAACACTTTCGATTTTATTTTCCTTTTGTATTTTTGGCTTTGTAGCAGTTGCTGAGAATGTGTGCTCTGTGGGAGGCCTGTGATGATTTGCTGCACTCTTTATGTTGTATCTTTTGTTTTACAGGATCTGTTCCTCTCCCTTTCAATGGAGAGTGACAGTATAGATCAATAATGAGGACTAGCCCTCGCAGGCCCTTAATTCTCAAAAGACGGAAACTGACCCTCCCACAGAAGGATGAATCCAGCACTTCAGCAAGAGATGAGAGCAGAGGTCAGGATGAAAAGACTCCCAAGCAGGAGCACAGCCAGGAGGACCAACCCAACAGACAAACCGGAGACAAAAGGGACTGTGGCCTGCAGAAGTTCCCAGCGGGAATAAAGATAATTGACCATCCCACAATGCCCAACACACAAGTGGTGGCCATCCCTGCAAATGCTGATATCCAGAGCATCATAGAGGCACTGACGGCAAAAGGAAAAGAATGTGGCAACAATGGACCCAACAAGTTCATCCTCATTAGCAGTGGGGGCACATCCCGTTCAGCAGGTCCAGCACCATCACAGCATCTCCCACCAGAGAAGAAAGCCAGTGCAGCAGTCAAGGCTGCAGATGGTCAAGAAAGAGAGAAGAATGTTACACAGACACCTGGTCTTGCAGGCAGGACAGCGCTCTGGCATTCAGGAATTGATTCTGCGGTTGGACGGGAACAGGAGAGCAACAGTATGTAGTCTTTACCGGGGTTTTTTTTTGTTTGATTGGTTGGTTTTTTTGTCCTGACAGACAAAAAGATGTGAAGTGGGCCACTGAGTGCCGTACTTGAATCTTGGTACGCGGTAACGAATAATATTTTGTTAATTACAAAATAGTCTATAGATTTGATTCTAATAATCTACATAGCTTTGCATATCTAGTGGAATTGGAAGGATCATAGTGCATATGTTTTTGGTGGAAGACATCTGAGCTTCTGAGTTGGGTCGTGTGCTATGTCTTTCCATTAGAGTCTGTCTTCGCCATCCTTGGCTTCTGATTACTAAATTCATCCTTTAGCTAACAATATCCTTGAAGCACTAGATTAACATTGTCCTGTTCTGGTTGAAAGCAGTAGTCTGGTTTGAGTGTTCATTTTTAAGGCTGCAGCTCTTTTCAGAAACAGGGCAACTTCACATGAAATCGGGAACTCAAGAGTAATTCCTTCCACAATATTAGCATTGCAATACCATCTTTTACTAGTGTGACTAAGTGCCTTCCTTTTGACAATTGAGATGAAGGGTTAAGAGGGTTACTTATAAGTAAGCAGAACTATAATAAGGGGTCCTACACTTCGGTCATGATCCCATGCAGTGCTTACAGGCAGGGGAATGAGTGGCTGGAAAACTGCCCAGCAGAAAAGGACCTGGAGTTGCTGGTCAGCAGCAGCAGAACATGAGCCAGCAGTGTGCCCAGGTGGCCAAGAAGGCCAGTGGCATCCTGGCTTGTATCAGAAGTAGTGTGGCCAGCAGGACCAGGGCAATGATCATTCCCCTGTACTCAGCACTGGTAAGGCCACACCTCAAGTGCTGCATCCAGTTCTGGGCTCCTCACTACAGGACAGATACTGAGGTGCTGGAGCATGTCCAGAGAAGGGGCACAAATCTGGCGAAGGGTCTAGAGAGGAGCGGCTGAGGGTACTGCGGTTGTTCAGCCTGGAGAAGAGGAGGCTCAAGGGAGACCTTAGGGCTCCCTACAACTACCTGAAAGAGGTTGTAGCCAAGTGGGAGTCGACCTCTTTTCCCAGGCAACTAGTGACAGGATGAGAGAACGTAGCCTTAATCTGTGCTAGGGAAGGTTCAGGTTGCGCATCATCAAGAATTGCTTCCCTAAAAGGGTTGCAAGCATTGGAACAAACTCCCCAGGGAGATGGTAGAGCCACCATCCCTGAAGATGTTCAAGAAACAACTGGTCATGACACTTAGTGGCATAGTTTGGTTGCCAAGATGGTGTTTGGTCAAAGAAAGGACTCAATGATCTTGGAGGTCTNGGGCTCCCTACAACTACCTGAAAGAGGTTGTAGCCAAGTGGGAGTCGACCTCTTTTCCCAGGCAACTAGTGACAGGATGAGAGAACGTAGCCTTAATCTGTGCTAGGGAAGGTTCAGGTTGCGCATCATCAAGAATTGCTTCCCTAAAAGGGTTGCAAGCATTGGAACAAACTCCCCAGGGAGATGGTAGAGCCACCATCCCTGAAGATGTTCAAGAAACAACTGGTCATGACACTTAGTGGCATAGTTTGGTTGCCAAGATGGTGTTTGGTCAAAGAAAGGACTCAATGATCTTGGAGGTCTTTTTTTTAACATAAATGATTCTGTGATTCTGTAATATGGACTTGTTATCCCAACAGGCAGTGGTGAGACAATGAGCTCTGTGTTGGACAATAGTCTCACTAACATCCAGTGGCTGGGGAAGATGCGATCTGATGGGCTAAATCCCTCTTCTGTGAAGCAAGACACAGAGAAAGAGAACCAGATGCCTCTGCAGGAAAGAATCAAGGTAAGTAGGAGAAGACATGAGCATGTGCTAAAATTTTTGTTAAGGAAATAATCTATGTAGATCAGAAGATTTCCAAGAACTAGGCTTCACCATCTCTAAGTAACTTGGGTTTGGCCTTTACTGATATGAATAAAACCTGGAGGATCCAGGGATGTTCCATGGGCCCTCGTCAAATTCGTGAGCATTCATGGATCGTTCCTTCTGTCTCTCAGACTGAAGAAGAAGCTCCCGCTGCTGTTCCTACTGCTGCTGCCTCCTCGTCATGGCAGGATTCAGTGTCAGAACGGCCTCCTTACTCCTACATGGCCATGATCCAGTTTGCCATCAACAGCACTGAGAAGAAGCGTATGACTCTGAAGGACATCTATACCTGGATTGAGGATCATTTCCCTTATTTTAAACATGTAGCTAAACCAGGTTGGAAGGTAACAAGCAGGCCTTCAAGTTGCTGTGGGCCACAGGGTGATGTTATAAGCCTTCTGGATCAAAATGAAAAGTTGTTACCCAACCTGCAGAGCAAGATGGAAATTCATTTAAACATCCCACCCCAAATACCCTCCCATTCCAGATGTTCACTCTTCCACTTCTTGTATCCCTTGTCTCATTCCACTTGGGCAAGATGATGGTATGTTTGATCACTGGACTAAGAATAAGAATCTCAAGAGTAAATAGAATAAGAGACTGATGACAGGGTTGGCTGGGTTTGCCGTGGATATGTAGGTTCAGTGCTGTCTACACTCTGGAATGTAATCCCTCTTCTAGGGCAGTCACGTTTGAGGTAGCCCTTGCTGTACTGCTAGCAAAACTAATGCTTTTCAACTCCCCTCACTGCTTTCTCCCCAGAACTCCATTCGACACAACCTGTCCCTTCATGACATGTTTGTCCGTGAGACATCTGCTAATGGTAAAATCTCGTTCTGGACTATTCACCCTGATGCAAACCGTTGCCTAACACTGGACCAGGTATTTAAGGTGAGTTGCCTCATGCAAAGAAAATAGGACAGGTTATCCAGTTTCTGAATGCCACACTAGGCAGATGCACCTTATTTTAACTGTAAAGTTAAGCTGCTTTGACATCAGCCTTTTTGTAGAAGCTGTATTCAGTCACTTCTCTTGACAAATAGACAAGCTCTGCATTTGAAAGTAAAGTTGATGTGGTTGTGCTTTTGACCTGGGGCTTCTGTGGGACGTGTTCATTCTTCGAATGCTGTGCCAAATGTAATAGTCAGGTTGTTCAACTTCTTTCTGTGGACCTGATTCAAATTCCTAATGAGAAGCTTTCCACTGAAGCCAACCGGGTGTTCCTATGCTGTTTGATAAGTCAGTCATAGGATGGAATTCTCCTATCCCAACTAGGTGTTTAGGAAGTACCATTTTGTGGGGGAAATAGAGCTTGTGAGTCTGGTATTGGTGTGTTTAGACTCCTCTGTATTTTCTGCTAGGTGGCCAGATTGACTTTTGTTCACTCAGATTGTGCAAGTTTAAAACGTACCATTTGTCCCCCTCTTTGGCTGATAACTTCATCTTAATTTTTTTCCCTCTCAATGCCTTCTGCCACCAGCCGCTGGACTTGGGGTCACCAACATCGCCTGAATGCTCTGAATCAGTAAGAATTACCCTCTGGTTTGGGGCTTGGTCTTCCATTCTCTTCTTGCCAGTCACTGAAGGAAAGGACAAGAGGCCTGGGGAGGGGGACTGGGTCACTGTTGCACCTAGTCATACAGCTCCATGCATGCCCTTTTTGAGGAAAGGGGTTGAGCCAAAGGTTAAGTGCCTTCAGATGATATGCTCTCTCTCTAGCCAGTAGAGCTGTACAGCTTTGAGCAACTTGGAAGTCTACTGCTGAAGTAGGCTACAATGGTCACCAATAGGCTTTAGAGAACGAGCCCAGAGACTTCTGGCAAAATGATCATCTCCATGGCAACAGTCCCAGTCTGTTCTGGGGCTCAGATCCAGAGAGTAGGATTTCTCTGTGTTGCTTTTACATTTTGGAACCCAGCTGCATTGTGACTCTCAGAAGGATGAATCTGTTTGCTGTCGCTCTTGCATTCAGCAGTTTTAACAGTGATGGATTTGCAAGTGTCTGGTCAAACATTCCTCTTGCAGCTACAACCCTGGCCTTCTTTCTATCTGCTCAGAATTCTGATTCTTGTGTTGCTTCTACTATTCTATTTGAACATCTACCTGGTTTATGGTTTGTACAGTATACAATAAAGCCATCCTAATCGCTGTTCCTCAGACACTGAGAACCCTTCTGCAGTAGAGCCTAAGTCTGTCTTCTTCTACACAGCCTTTGGTTGGCAGCTGACTTTGGGATGGTATGGCTGCAAAACAGCAAGAAGCAGGGACCTAGAGCTGGCATGAGGGCTGGGTGCTAACAGTTGCTCTCTCTGCATTAGTGCAGCCCAGACTTCTGGTTTCACAGTTCTGAATGAGGCAGAAGAATAAATTCTTTCTTTTAATCTCCTTCTTTTCTCCTTCTCCTCTTGTTTCACAATGACTGCAGCAGCAAAAGAGTCGTCTTCCAGATACCCTGAAGAACGTGGGAAGCAAAACTGAACCCCAGAATTCACGTAAGTGTCTACATCAGCCTAGGCCAAAGAGAATCAATTCAGTATGCTGGGGCACTCTCACAGATTCCTTTAGGAATACAAGTTGAATTTGTTATCCAGGTTTGCCAGCTTTTATGCACCCTATTGTCAGGTCTGAAATTGAAGGCAGTATTACTGTGCCTGAGAGAGGATGGGATGGGGAGATGGTGAGGATTGGGTATTCAAATGGAGTGAGAGCCCCAACCTGAGGGCTAGGATCTGTATGAAGGACTATTTTCTTGTTAATGAGGCCTTCTGGCTTTATATTTGTATTCTCAAAATTAGCGGAGAAGGCAGGTGAGCCTATCTGATTGAATGTTTATTTTGGGGGGTTTAGAAGGACTTTGTTAGATGCCTGGGTTTCAAGAGGTAGTCATAGAGGACAAGAGGCTTGTGAGTCCATTCTTCTCCCTTCCAGGCCGAAAGATGAAGCCTTTGCTTCCCCGTGTCAACTCCTACCTGGTTCCAATCCAGTTTCCTTTGAGTCAGCCTCTTGTCTTGCAGCCTTCTATGAAGGTTCCTCTATCCGTGGCACAGGGAGCATCCCTTAACAGCTCAGAGACTTTGCAGAGCAATAAGCGTGTGCGCATTGCTCCGAAGGTTGGTTTCTTGTTTTTCAGGGTTTTTTGTGTGGCTTTTTTTTGGGGGCAGAGTCAGGGGGAGGGGAAGGAGAGGTAGGGAAGAGGGGAGGGAGGGTGGGTTGGTGTGGTTTTGGGGTTCTGTTTCTTGGTTTTCTTTTTTTTGGTGTTTTTTTTGTGTGCTTAGATTTTTTTCTGTATCTCTTGCCTCCAATGGATCTGTTCTTCATAGGGTTCCTTTGTGCATCTTTTCTGGGTGCTCTGAAACTCCCAAGTGCACACTAACCCTTGCTATCTTTTACTGTCTCTAGGCTGACTACTACCTACTAGTTTACTTGCTATAAGGATGTTTCTAAAATTCACTAGAGAAAGGGGCTTATGGATTGGTCAAGACAATTTTTCTCAACCCTTTGGATGCTAAGAAAAAAGAATGGGAGAAGTGTCTTTGTTCTAATTCTAAAACATTTGTATTTTTGATAACTCTAGTGATATGTAACACAGAGAACTTTTTCTGAACAAGTGCTTATTTCATGTAGTTTCTTCCCAGAGGTTTTCTGTATCTACTGTTTGCTAATACTGTGAAGTTCTCAGTTATTCTGGGCTCAAGAAAAACAGCTATTAAACAGGTCTTTCTCTTGGCATCTCACTGACAGCTCTTGTATGCTTAGACATTGTAAAGCTTTAGCTTCTTCTGTCCTATCTAACCATGATTCTATTTTCCTTTGTGTGACTGCTGCTTTATGTTCTTTGCTGCTATGATTTATCTTTCTCCTGTGTTCTTTTTCTTTTCTTTTTCTTTTGATAATCTCATTTTTTTCATTTCCTTTTCCTTGGTTTCTGAGAAAGCTGTCCTCATTCATTTTGTTTTTCACATATAGAGAGTGTAAGAAGAAATCAAAGGAGTTACATTTTTTCCAAAAATATTTGGCTCTTCTTCTGCCTGTACTCCTAGAAGTTGCGTATAGATGAAGTATTCTGAAGGGAATGACTTTCAGTCTCTTAGCTAAAATCCTTCCCATATGATCCATAGGCTTCCTTCTGTTGACTTTACCAAGATCCATCTGTATCTGTTGTTACAGTTACTGCTTTCAGAAGATCTTCCTCTTACCTTTTTCTGCTGACCTTAAATGCCAATATTTCTTTTCTTCTTTCCATTATTATTTGCATTTTGGGTGGGTTAGATCCTTGCTTACTGACTGCATGTCACTTGTGTTTCTTTGTAGATGTCACTGTCTACAGAAGAGTCACCCTCTTTGCCCGCGGCTGCTGTGAAGGAAGAGGGTCAATGTGATGAAGGTTTATTCTCCCCAACCCATTCTGTAAAGGAGAACAGCTCCCAGCCTGGTGAGGAATTGGCTTCTTTCCCTGAAGGTGTCTGTATAAAGGAGGAAGAAGGCTCTCAACTTGATGACTGGCTGTCCCCATTTGCCTCAACCATAACGGTAAAGGAAAAGCCAGGCTTATTCCTCTCAGACTCATCCACCAAGGAGAAGAAACAATTCACCACACTGAAGTCCCCACCTAAGGCTGTTTCTGACTCTTTAGTTATAAAGAGGCGGGAAAGGCGGGAAATGGGCAGATCCAGAAGGAAACAACGCCTAGCACTGCCTTGCTCAGAAGAGCCTGTCCTTGTTTTGTCAGAAAGCAACAGCTTTGACCCTTTCCGGTTAGGGGCAGACCGTCCCTTCCCGCTGGAAAGTCAGCCTCTTGAAAATGTATCACAGCTCAGCTGCTCACAGGGAGAAGAGGGAGCCTTTAAAACACCAGTCAAGGAGATATTCAACAAATTGCCAGTTTCTTCCACTCCCAGCAAGGTTTCAGCCACTACTACCCCCTTACTAGAGGGCCTTGACCTCTGGAAGTCTGCTGCCTTAGCCAGGGGAAGTCACGAGCTGGACTTCAGTCCAGTGAAAACCCTTCAGTTGCCATTCACACCCCTCCAGGACAACCAGGACTTACTGGGTTTTAACAGCACACCCCTTAAAAACCCGCTCTTTGATTCTCCTCGGGAACTGCTCAATACAGAATGCAGTGACATGGCTCATGCCCCCCTCACGAGCTCTCCAGCGTTGGTTCGTGAGTCTGCTAAGCAATCATCTGTTGAACTGACAGCCTCTGGCTTTACTGAAAACCGGTCACTCATGGAGGGCCTTATTCTGGACACCATGAATGACAGTCTGAGCAAAATCCTTCTGGATATCAGCTTTCCTGGTCTTGAGGATGAAAATTTAGGAACAGACCTTAGTTGGTCTCAGCTGATACCTGAACTGAAGTAAACTGGCCTGAGGCCTGAATTTGGCTTGTTTTGATGTTAGAGAAAGTTGGCTTGTTCTGATGTTACAGAAAGCACTCTACGTGAATGGATCTCAGATGAGTAGTCTAAGACAACTCCTTTTGATTAATTCCCACAATAGGAATAATAAGAGGGTGTTACTGACTCCTGCTAAGCTGGGAGACAGGCCCATCAGCTGCTATGAGCTTCTTTTATAAGATGCTGTAGACTTTGTACGGAACAAGGTAGAACTGCTCTAGCCTTGTGCTAAAGATAAGAATCTCTGGAGAGAGGTTATCAAGAGAACATCTAAGTAGGCCCTGAATGGCATTTGCTCCTCGGGGTATCAGAGGAAACAAATGCACTCCTCAGTATGTTCTCAAGAAAGAGCCTGGGAACATCATCCCATCTCTGTCTTAATTTTTCTTTACTTTGTTCCCGTATTACTTATTATCTTCTGTCTAGATTTAATGGCTGTAAATACTGTACATTCCTTAAATTAGCCCTTAATTATAACAATAATTTTATTATTGTAGAGTTACGGAAATATTTGGACTGGTAAGGGATTGATCTAGAGTGTTGTCCATATTTTCCACATCTCCTGTATTCTACCCTAAATAAGAGCTCAAAATGAGAGATGTGAAATACTTATGGAGAAGAGCTCAGATCAAGCCAAATAGCTCTTCTGATTCCAGAGTTCTATTATGTGCCTGGAGGACTAGGTAGAGACACTGTTGCAGTAAGATGGACCTCTGTTGAATGGTTAAAGCTTCTCTCATTACAGTTCGTCAGTTGAAAAAGTAAAAAAGAACCTATAAAGCGAATGCTGATATTTCCACTGTAAAGTGACCTCTGGAAATACAAGGTATGTATGTCTTGGTGCAACAGAACAACTATTCCCAGCTCTCTAGAACTTATGTCAAAATAGGAAATTGCCATGAAAAAGATCTGATCCTTCTGCTTACAGACAAATGGTGACTCCTGTATCTACATACTCAATAAAGCTTCTGTTGGAACACAGCTGAGTATTATCTGTACCCTTGGAGCAGTGTGCTTGGGTTGGGCCATAGCATCAGCAAACGATTTTTGCGCATCTCATGTGTGTGCTTTGTGATCACTGAGTAAGGGGTCACTGGGATATTTTCAGTATTCCTCAGGCCATGTTGACAAAAACGCATTAGATTTGGTTACTCAACTCATTGCTTCATACAATATACTTTTTCCTGCCATTTGTGAGTAAATCCTGACTTTACAAGTCAGAAGCATGCAATCTAAAACATCACAACACCACCAGCAGATGAGTTTCTCTATCTTGTAAATGCAAAACAAATCTCAATCAAAACTCTGTATTTCTACCTTCGCCTGAAGAGATAAAACCGGTTTTAGATATGTGTGGTTTTCAGAACTGCAGTTCTCTTGTGTGCTTGTTAGAGGGTATTTGCCCTCAGAAGATGTTTCAAAAACTTTGGTTTAATGGTTATTATTTCAGTTTCTCTGTGGTTATGAGGCTGCAGAGGAGGCCTGGTTTGTGGCATACTTTCTGTTAGCCAAGTAGAGTGTTGACAGTTGTGTTAAGATGTGCTTTCTCAGGGCATCCTGTCTCCCTTTGTTCTCATTTCTCACTCCTGAGAGGATGTGTGCACACAACTGACATCTGAGAGCCAGCTAACTGAGGATCATGTCTCCAGCAAATAATGAAATGCTCTTGTCCTTGGTGTCAATTCGAGGCAGGTGATCCCCTGCTGTCCCTGTCAGCTGAGGTGCTTTGACAGCCACCTCACATTATGTTTTGAACATAGTAGTGCCAAAGTTTAGTTTCCCTTCCTGTTCCAGTGAGAGCACTGCTAGGGGGCAGTTATATGAAAAAGGTGGGGGGAACAACAGAAAAAAATCCAGAATAGTGCTTCCCAACAGCTTTCCCAGTGTTTTGGCCAACCTAGTTCAAAACCCCAGCTGGTGAGGAACATTTATCTGTGTTTGCCTCTTATTCTGCCTGGACCCTTTCCTTAAGGAAAGGTAGTTATCACCTGTCCTTCTGCAGGCTCAGTATTTGGATTATAGCGTAGAGGTGTGATCTTGTAAGACAGTGGATGCCTCTGTCCACCCTCTTTCAGTAAGAGCAGAGCCATACTTCTTGTCTTTTCATGAACCTGTTGCAGCTCATGAGCAGGTGGGCACAGCTCTTCACACCCTTTGCATAGCACTCCCCAGGTCTTCTCTGAATGATGTGCAGGAGCATCCCAAGACTGCCCTTGAGTTCTGATAATAGAGAAGGCTGTTTAACACCTACTAGCCAGTAAAACGAACATTAATTTAAGATGTAATTTTTAAGAGACCTGGGACACGCAAATTACGGGGAGTCAGCAAGTGCTGTGAATGCTCTGCTCCTCTGAAAATTCTACTGTACACCCGGCGGGAACTGCTACAGATGCAAAGGGGAAGGTAATTCCCCTTCATTGGTTGAGTGAACTTAAGATAAAAATGTCTTGCTTCACTAGTCATCTCAGACTAGTTTCTTGCTTTGAAACAAGCAGAGTTTTAGAATGTAAAGGCCGTGAATCTGAACTGCTGATGCAGGTCAAATGACACATTTGTCCTTGAGTTTCAGCTACAACTTTCCTTGGAAAAATAAAGATCATGAATACCTTGATACACTCTTTACAGGCAATGCTGACAAAAGATTGTGCAGAGCAGATTGTATTCTACACCACAAAATCTGTGGTAAGTCATTGGGTAGAGCACACTGATGAACTGTTTGCATAGAATGTATATCATCAGAATTCATCCTCCCCTT
Organism: Oxyruncus cristatus; assembly: GCA_013399855.1. Lineage (NCBI taxonomy): Eukaryota > Metazoa > Chordata > Aves > Passeriformes > Cotingidae > Oxyruncus > Oxyruncus cristatus. Next base: position 493,708 of record VXAY01002913.1, read on the forward strand.
TTTTTTTTTTTTGATGCACCCAATTCAAAATAGAAACATTTGATGACTTTATTTAGTAAAGTCAAGGAAAACACCGCAAATTATTATTAAAATACAGTCAGACATGGCTTTATGCTCTCCTCCCTGCTGTAGATCTCTATTACCTTCTCATGGATATATAGGAGGTTGCTGCCAATAGGGCCTTTGTTTATTTAGTTATATAACTTGTTGAAGGTAAGTTTTCTTATATTCATCTGTGATTACAAGCAAAAGACTGGCTCATTAGAACCATGACTGTTCAAAGGATGGACCAATTTTCCAACAAAAAAACCCCCTCATCTGCACTGGACTTCAGAAGAATCTCTTCGTGGTATTTTCTATAGAATACTGGTTTTCACTACCAGTATGTTATCTTTTCTTGGTGTACTGTGTTTTTTCACATTTGATGCATTTTTTCTAAATTTTAATAAAGACAATGTTTTGGAAAGTATACAACAGGCCAGAACATTCCATCTCAACTATGTGCTTTTCTCATGAAGCAACATGTTTAGATTACTAATACAACTTCTTTCTGTATTCTGAATTCTGAGATTACATTTTTTCTATGCACAAAGTTATTTTGGACTGCGGAACCATATTCCAGCTGCAATTTCTATTCTGGATAATGCATGTATATTGCGAAGCCCTGAAACTCTTGATTTAGGAGTATTTATATGAGCCTTGTGGTCTAACCTGTCCTAAGGTATCAACAAGTATTTTCCACTTTAGGCTTCGCTTTAGAAAGCTTCTGTTTGGAGCAGCTAAAGTTTAGCCTGCTCTCGTTGTAGTCTGAAAGTTTTGGACAATTAACAATGTTTGATGTTTTTAGCATCTAATCCAAACCCTCCAGGAGGGGAAGAAAGGTCAGGAATGCAGCAGAACCGAAACCATAAAGCACATTACTTGGAACATGTGGGACTGCTAAAGATGCCTTCAGCATCAATATGGTTTTCCAAGTATTTGCAAATAATGATGTCAATGACACAGAATGGTCTGATCTGAGGAGCTCCGATCTGTAGCTAATTAGTTCTTGACAGTCTGCACTCTGCAAGCATACCTGTGGGACTGGCATGCCACACTGATAAGAGCAATTTTGCTGTTTCCCGTGGCTGAATCTTAGTTTTTATTTGTTTGCTGTTTTTATTAAAATCTTGGAGTCAGGATATCATGAGGCAATCTCAGTCATCATTCAAATCATGCCAAGGCCATCAAGAATGTAACAAACAGCTGGTGCACGTACAAATGCATCCTAAAGGCTAGGAAACCGAAGGAAACCAGTATTTATAATCTAAAATAAAATTACATTGTTAAAGCATCATAGTTACCCATCAAATCCTTGAGGTGATAACACATCCCTCTGCCTTCCTGTCACTGTAAGTGCACTGTGTACACAAAACTCCTTCTGTACTGGAAGTACTGTACTAGAAGTGCTGGTGATTCCATCATAAAATCCTGCATTGTCTGAGCAGTAAACAAAATACCCATACTGAATTTTCCCTCAAGGTAGAGTTATTCTGCTGGGGAGAGAAGGGGCAGAAAACACAGGAAAGGCAGTTCAAACAGCCCAATTGCTTCTACAAATGAGAGCAGAAGAATATTTTGCTCAGATTAAAAGATCCCTCTTTAGCAAATCTTTTCTTGAAAAGTCCTAGGGCCTCCCTGTTTTGTAAGGATTTTGTCAGGGTGTCCTTCTTGGCTTTGATGTTTCCCTTTTTACGAGCTGAATGAAAATTTTATGATTTTTGGCTGTTACAAGCATTCTTTAAAAAATTATTTCACATCCTTAGCCTAGTCATAGCTGGCAACTAAAATCTGAGAAGAGATTTATTCGGTACAGAGTGTGCTCCAGCACAGACCTACTGGAGCGTACAGGGATATCTTTCTGAACTTGCTCTTTCCAACTGCCAGCAGGTGAGAATGGCAGCACGAGCTTTCTCGTGTCCTAGGGACTTGTACTAGGCTTCAGGGAGTGGATGATGCAAAGGAAGACCTTGATGAGAAGAAGGTGTCTCAAAGAGTCAAATGGAGACAGGGTTCAGAAGACAAAGAATCACAGTCATAGAATCATCTAGGTTGGAAAACATCTTTAAGATCATCAAGCCCAACCATTTACATGACACTGCCAAGCCCACCATTAAACCTAAGGGTCTACAGTCTACACATCTTTTAAATACCTCTATGGATGGTGACTCAACCACTTCCCAAGGAAGCCTTTTTCCAATGCCTGATAACCCTTTCAGTGACGAAATTTTTCCTAATATCCATTTTAAACCTCCCCTGGCTAAACTTAAGGCTGCTTGAGAGAACAAAGAACAGAAGAAGGTTGGATAAGGACCATCACAGTCATAGATTCTACAGTCCTCAGGTTTAAGGCTGGGGCGAAATGATCAACTACCACAGAAAAGGATGAGGAATGTGAAATACTTATTTTAGGTCTCAGGTTTGAGTGGTTTACAAGGGAAGGAGAAGCAAGGAGAAAACACGATGTGGAAAAGGTGCCGATTCACTAAGCAGGACTGAGGTATTGCTCCTGAAGCACCATCTACAACTGCTGCATGACTGAAGATTTAGTCAGCAAACACTGAAGCTTGAATTACTGCATCTCTACATAAGAGTCTGCCTGAAAAAGAGAAGAAGAGGTGGGCTGCTACACCCATCAGAGTGGCTGACTTCCCTTAGAGCTGAGTGTAGCTGAGTAGCCCTGCTACAGTAGAACTGCTCCAGTCATATTGCAGCAACCAGAGACATGCTACACACATAAATATACACGGCTTCAACTGTGTATACTGGCAAATACACCTGGTTAAGTCATTTTATCATTATTTTCAGCAAGTTATACTGCTGACTGATCAAGAATTTGACTGATCTCAATTGCTTTAAGATACAGAACAAGCCATTTACAAACAAACACGACAGGACACATTGCAGTATGCCTGGCAAGTGCTGATGGGAAAGTTTTCTGCAGTGTCTGATGGGGGACTCTGAAAGTAAAACCTGACCCCAAAGAAAATGAGACTGGAGGCAAAGACAGCCAACAGAGAGTCCTACCTTCCCAAGACTACATCTGGGCTTCATTTTGAGCAAGATGAGATCTGCTCTGATTCTACAGCTAGCTGGGCACAGGCAAAGAGTGTATAGGTTGTTGATTTTTTTTTTCCTGTTGTTGTTTATTCCGAAAAAAAATAGGAGGTTTTGACAGAAGCCCATAGACAGCCACTCAAAGCACCTTGCCAAGACTTTAGTCATAGGCCCATATATATACATACTAAATTAAGCTTTTCAAGGCAACTCTAATTGTGCTGGATTTTACTCTTGGAGCATTCAGCTTTGAGGACATCCTCTGAAAGGAGATTTAATGGTGTAAAATTTTCATTATTATTTTTATGGCATTATGTAGACACTTAAAAAGAAATTGTCTATTTTAATGGAGAGTTCATTCTTAGCCTCAAGCTAAGCGGATAATGGAAATGCTGTTCTCCCTACAGACAGAAAGTGAAAGGACAGTGAAGAAAGCAACCACCTAGAGACACACACAGGAGACATCTTTGAGGCTGCACATTTCCAAGTACCGTGCTGCTGGCCTTAAATACACAACTATCCTTCATCTCAGACTCCTGCATACTTTCATTGGTAAGCATATTCCTACCAGAAATTATTCTCTGCTTTAAGCCTCTTCAGGAGCACAGAGAAGCTCTGGCACGAGTAAGACAGTTGCCACTGCTATGTGCATTAGCACTCGGAAGTGGAGATTCTTTCCTCCTGGGAAAACAAAGTCAAAGCTTTCTAGTGTAATTCATGAGGCTGTGTAATGGAAGGGGGAATTTTGTATTGCCTGCTGCATGTTCAGCAACTGTTGGGTGGCGGTGCTAACTATTCCAACCAAACGGAAAAGGCCCCCTTCCAATGCAGTTTAGCTCAGGCAAGGAAATCAGTACAGACAGGACACAAATCATTACAGGCAATATTTATATAGCAGAGGGATTTCATCTTGGACAGTGTTGTTCTAAGTTTGCAATGGTGTAACCATAACTCTAGCCCATATGGCAGATGACTACAGATTGACCGTAAATTACCTAATTAAGGAAACTATTTTACTTTCTGACTGACCTTACTGGCAGGTCACACTTTGCTATCCAGCAGCCAAGCTAAATGTTATGTCCATCTGAGATGACATTTATCTCAAGTAAACTTGCCAGACATATTCGCAGATACAAATACTGTAATTTATTACTTATTATTTCTAGAGTAGGAAGATATTTTATTATACAAATAGACAAACTGGAGGGAATTCAAAACAGAGGAAGCTTTTTTTTTTTCGAAGACAGAAGGGGAGAGAGAAGCATGCATGATTTGCCTGAGTAAGGTTTGTCCTCTCATCACTCCTCTGCACCATCTGTGCATCCACAGACTGTGCACAGGCTGTGACAATGAAAGAGAATGACAGAAAGTCACCTCATTGTGATTCTGCACTGGGCCACCACAAGGAGTATCCTGATCTTGACATAGTTGCTACACCCAGGGGCATTTTTACACCCACTTGAAGCTTGCACTTCTAAACTGAGACAGTACATGGGAAACTGGTGTAATGTAGAAACAACCTCTGGGTGGTTACATTATGTGGGCGCTATTGTTGAGCTCCGTAACAGCCCCACTTGTCACAAAAGAAATGTAAAGCTCTTTATCTACAACCCACCCTCGCACCCTCACTGTGTCAGCTCTCAGGAGGACAAAATAATAGTTTTCAAACTGTTGAAAGAGAAAAATTCGAAGCTGAAGAGAAATATCTAAGAAAGAAACAACCATTGGAAGTTGAAAAGTTGCAGGAGAATATTTTAAGGAGGAATGATTTAACCTAGTAATTAAAAAAAAAGTTAAAAAAATAGTAAAAAGCTAAAGCTTCCTTGAAGTGAGATACAAGGAAAATCTCTGATGAAAGAACCTCAGCTTGTGAAATTTAAGACATACCAGCTGCTCCTCAAGCAGCTAGGGTTCTCAGAAAAATATTGGTCTCATGTTCTTTAATCTGTGATTTGCTTCCTTCAGCAAATGAGTCCATTTCTTCCCTTCACTGCTCCAGGTACTCTTCATGAATTTCTTCCAACAAAGGAGTAGCTGACTGGAATATTGATCCTCTCTTGTTTCTTGGCTTGGCAAACTGGCTACTGGGAAACGCTGCTTTTCAGTGTTTTTCCTTAGAAATATGTGCACTACTTCTGAACTATTCAATGTTTCTGACATGGAGGTGATCAGGATCAGGAACCAACACCCATAAACACAGAGAGAGTGCTGTAGCTTTGTGGTTAGAACCTGGAACCTTTTGCCCCAGAGCTCTCGCTGACCTGTAACAGCTTTGAGCTAGAAGGTCAAGCTGTGGAGCAAGGAGGAGGGCTTTTATCTTCTCTGGAAGCAGAGTGGTTCTATTGTCTGAATAGCACTGATTTCTGAATGAAAGGTGCAAAATAGTGAGGTAGAATGTGTTATGATTATTGTATGTGGCTGGATCAAGAAAGGAAAATACTTTATCAGTGTGCACGGGATTGTATATAAATATTTTCATCTAAATCAGTTTTATTTTTCTAACAAAGGCCCTGAGTGAGTCATATACTATTTTTCAGGACCTACAAAAGATTACTGGGAAAGGTATAACTGGTGCAAGAAACCCCTTAAATTTGCTGCCCTGTGATCTGATTTTCCAGTAGAAAACCTTTAAGAGTGTCCATTCTGCAAAAACACCCAACCAACCAGAGAGCACCTAAGCTACTTAATAAATGGGCTCTTTTTAGGAAGAAGAGGATGGAAAAAATAATAGCTGAATAGAAAAAAACCCAGTGACCTAGAAGCTAGCATGCATCTGAAGGGAGAAGATAGTGTTTTAGCTGAGTTAGTTAGGAACTAACACAACACAGGCTATAAAGAGTTAAATGACCTGCACTTAGAAGCAGAAGGCATGAAGGAGGGGAGAAAACTTTAAATAAGATTTGAAGATTTCTCCTCTTCGAGGCACAAAGAGAGAAACATTTTGCGGGTTAGGGACCAGGATTAACTGGTGAGACCCTAAAGCAGAAGTACTCAAGCAATGGCTCCAGCATTGTTGCAAGGCAATCTGATTTTGATTGGATTTTGCCAAAGTGCTATGCAAAATAAACTAATGAAGGGTGGCTAGCCGCAACGAAGTACTGGGACTGGGAACTAGGAGTGCTCCCTCCACTTTCATGCCCACATGCACATCCATGGTGGGAGATGATCTTGTCAGAAATTGCGTAGCTCTGCCCATAGGTTTCAAGGCAGAGACTGTAGGTCATCTGGCCCCAAAATGATCCGTTCTACTTTACAGTCTTCAGGTTTGTTCTGAGGCTTTGAGAAAATTGACCCTGCCATTGCTACAAGCAGAAGTAGACCTGCCTTGTCACGGCTGGCCTGCTGAGGTATGCAGTCAGCAGGAGGGGAAACACCTCCTGGCCCGGTGTGAGAGTAGAGGTGCATGATTCAGTACTGGCTTATGGGGATAGTAAAAGGACTTCATAAGAAGACTCAGAGTATACTCAGCAAGGCCACAAGAGGTCAAAAGTGTGTGTAAATCGCGAATCGTAACAACCTAGAGGCAAGAAAACAAGACTGTGGGAACACAGTTTCCCTGGGAATATCCATAATTTAAATTCTCTTCCTAATTCAATTTGCAGATAGACAAGGACATTCGAAAAGGCCTCTGTTGAGCCCTTGGTGGGACTCTGCCTGCATTATGGTACTGAAGTTTGGCCTTGGAGTGTAAAGCAGTTAGAATGTACTACTGCTCCCATTCCTGCCAGATCTAGTTCTGCAATTTGGTGCTGTGGAAACTGTAACACCTTGTGTAAAGCAGTTAGCACACTGGGAACAAAGGGGCCAACCTCTCAAAATTTTAGAATGACTCTAAACGACCAGCCTCCCTTCCCACGTTTGAGGAGCAAAGATCCTAAGGCAAGTGCTAACACTGTAATGATTAGTAGGGAGTAAAAGATACACACCATAGTTTCCTTTGCACTGAGCACAACCTTTTGGTAGTTTCTACAACCACAGTCAGGTCTCACAGTGAGCTGACTGGACTTACCTCTGGATCTTTATATTGGATTTACTTCCTAATACTGCAAACTCACTATTATATTTTTACATAGAATCTAGAACATAGAAATAATTGGTATCAGTAATATTGTACTGTTACCCACTACTAAGCTGGAAAACAAAATGAAGGGAGCAACAGGAAGTCTCCTTTTGCTGTAACTTTCATAGTTGCTGGTAGGCCTTCTATGTTGCACATAAGAGCTGTTTCACCCCTTGCTGGCTTTCATGGAAAGGTAGTGCTGTCCTCGACTTCACAGCTGAGTAAAATTTATTTTCGTCCTCTGTACATGATGTCAGAACTAGTGCTTAATGGGGCAGTGTATTAACCAGTGAACAGGAATTAAAATGAAGCAGCTTCTGTTCAAGTTGAAACCTACTGTTTCAAGCAGGATAATATGGAGGCAGAAAGTTGAAAAACTGAGCTCTGCCATGTCCCTTCTCCCCTGAGAGAAGGGATGTCTGCCCTGGTCCAGACATCCCACACTGCAGCAGTGTCAGCACTCTCTTAGTGTGAACAGGGAGTCAAGTCCACTGGTATAGACAAGCCCCTGATTTTAGGCTTCTGCAACATTGGAGGGGATTGCTTTAGAGGGAGCGGGGTGAAAATGAGGGTAGAGTCTGGCCCAATACATTTGCCCTGGCTGGAAGCAGAGACCAGACCTTCAGCATTTCATTCAAGCTACACAGAAAAATCCTTCAGTGCAGCCTGTTCCAAATGCATGACAGTCTCTGCAGAAAGGAGACTGGGCATGCCTGCCAGGAGCCTTGAGGAGGATGCTCTCTCCCATTTACCACAATACTGCATCATCTCCTAGGCTGAACCGTGTTGCTGACAGTATTTTCAGATACACTGAGATGCGTCAGAGCCCCCTGGGAGAGCCGCTGGACCGCACAGGCTGCCGCTGGGAGATTTAGTGTGTCCCCAGAGTGCGGGGAACAGGGAATACAGGAATACACGCACGGGCACACGCGCGAGTGCGTGCGCGCAGCCCGGGGAGGTAAGTCCAGCCCCCGACAGCGGGGCCATCCTTCTGCCGCTGGATTTTTCCAGCCGGAGCATCTCGCCGGCTCCGCTGTGATTTACGGAAATCGGTTTCTGACGCGGGGCTTTTTCTGTTACGACAGGGACCCACGGACTGGAGGAGGCAGAGCTGCAGTCAGGGCAGGAGAAGTGAGGGAGAGGAAGAGGCAGGGAGCAGAGGGGCACGGGGGAGTGGAGAGGACAGAGAGAGAAACAGGCACGGAGACACTTCAGAGATGGGTGAGTTATAACTAAGAGCAGGAAGAAAGTCAGAGAAAGCAAGAGAAGGAGAGCTGTGGGGAAGGGAAAGGAGATCAGAGACTGAGTCAGCCTCCAGAGGGCAAATACTAGGAGACGAGTTCAGGGAACACCCCAGCATAACAAAAAGGACCGGTTCTGTCTGAATCTCCACCATGAGCACAAGGAAGAACTGCCCCCTGCCACTGGAGCAAGGACACCAGGAGGAAAAGCAGCGTGAGGGTACTCCTGACCTGGAGCGACAGGAATGTGAGATGGAGCTGAGGAACAAAGCTATTCTGCAACAGAAAAGGCGCCTTAAACAGGCCACTCAGTTTGTGCACAAGGACTCCGCTGATCTGCTCCCCCTGGACGGCTTGACAAGGCTCGGCACCTCCAAGGATCTGGTGAGTCCAGTGGGACCCCATTTGGGAGGGAGTCCTCCTGCTAGCTTTCATCCCAGTTGGGAACTGCTGTCAGGTTTGTGAAAGGGTCATGGGCAAAGATGAAACTTCCCTTCAGGATCATCTAGAAGCAGGTCAGGGTGGAGGGAAGGAATGAATCACTCATTTATTTGCATCCATATTCTCATGCATCCCATAGGAACCAAACTCCTCGCAGAGGCAGGCAGATATAGACTGGAAGGACTCTCCAGGATCCAAGTTTCCACTCACCAGTACCTATATAGGTTCATGTGACATGCATGTTTCCATGTGGGACACCTCTGAAAACCCCCATGTATTCCTGCAGGATCCAGCTCAAACGCAGACTGCTTCCTGGACTCAGCAGGGAGGGAAGCACAGTTCATAAAACTCTGAGAGGCTTATGTTTGACCTTGTCAGGTTTTTGCATTATCTTCTCTCCCCCCACTCTCTGGATTTGTGGAGGGGCAAGCACAGGGCAGGACCACTAACCAGGCACGCAGGCAAGATGCAGTGCCTGGCACTTGTGGATGACACCTTTGGGGAGGAGGCACAGGAGTGCAGCCTGTGGGCATCTCCTTGTGGAGACATGGAGCAGGAAGCATTAGGGAGGGAGATCTGTTCCAGGAGCCTGGTCAGTCTGTGGTCTGGAGGGACTTCCCCAAGGCTAGAAGCCATTTTCCCACGGGATCTCTTGCTGGCTCAACTGCACACATACTCCTCTTGCTCTGGCAATTTTGCTGTCTAACTTCTTTTTGCTGTGGAGTTTCACTGCTCAAGGATGCAGAGGTATAAACTATTTTCCTAAAAGAGTGCCTGGATCTAGTTGTGATGGGGGCACAACCACTTAATCCATCTGTATCTGTAGGTGTCATAAAAGATCTTGCCCCTCCTTGCAGTCTGTGCTTCCCTCTGTATCCTCAGACAATCGCAACACCGCAGACGCTTGTGTGTGTATGTCTCCCATCATTTCCCAGCTCCTGTGGCAGGCTCAAGGCTGCTGTAAGCAAGGCACACAGGAGCACATGTGTGTGGGATGGGCAGGGTTCCTGGCACTGGGCCTGAATGGGAGCTATCCTCCTTGCTGAACTCTTCAGGTGCAGTGGCTCTGCCCTGCACAGACGAGGGGTCACTGCCACATTCCCATGCTGGCACACCCTCCTGTCTCCCACACCCACCCCACAGCTGCCTCAGCAGCTGCTGAGAGTCTGTGGCTCAGCAGGGTAAAGGGTGGCTCCTCAAAGTCACCCTGAGCTGTCACCTCATGTTCTGCTGGCCCTTCACAGCTGCACACACATGGATGTCAGCAGGGACTGGTCTCAAGCATCCCTCTGGCCCTGCACACTGTAACTGCTGAAGTGCGAGAGAGAAATCACAGAAGTGTTTTCTTAGTAAGGAACAGGGACTCTCCTCCCCGCAGGGAAGGAGGTCTGGCCACGCTGGAGCCCAGAGGGGTCCGCTCAGGCTGGCAGCACAGGCAGGCAGGCGCTGGCCCTCAAGGCCTGCAGCATTGCAGCTTAAACATCCCCTCAGGAGGGCATAGCTGGACATACCCCTGGGCCTGTCTCTGGACAGCTTTTGGCAGGGTATGGGGAGGAGCCACTTATGAGTGTTTTAGTGTGTGTTTGTTGACCCCAGCCACCAAGGCAGAGAGAAATAAGTTTACCTGCTTCGCTTTGAAATTGACTCCTGTCACACCATGCCCCAGAGTGACAACTGTCACCCTGAAGCCACAAATGCTTGCTTAAGCAAGACAGTCCTTGTCCAAATCACTTGCCATGAGCAGCTCTCCCAGTTGAATTAACCATTCTAAGCAGAAGAATTCCTTGTGTGTAGACAGCATGCAAAACACTGCAAAACACTACATACTTCATGTTTGGTCCATAACAGAACAGCTGAAACATTTTTACCATGGAGCTGGGGGCAGTGAATAAAGCATCTTTTCTGACATGGAGGTTTTGCTCTGGCATTAGAGGGCACAAAATGAAGTGTGGCCCCTGTGCAAAGTTTGCATACATGGGATCCATGTGGTACCTCCATTTCTGCTTTACCTTGGAACAAGAGGAGAACCAGGCCTTAGATTTCCAAGACCAATTCAGAAGTTCCTGCAACTTGATGGGATGCTCTAATATTGCTGTGACATTTTGGGGACTGCAAGTTAGAGTCCAAAATATGCTTTTGGCATATATCTCCAGGCATTTCTCCAGCCCTATGAAAACCCCATCTATGTTTCCTAAACTTATCTGGATCCTTCCTGGAGGACAGGAATACAAAAAAGGGATGTACTGAAAATAAAGCAACAGTAGGAAGTACTGGAGAGTTTGATCTTGGAGAGAGAGCAAAACACCCCAGAGTCCTATAGCACTTACACTGGGAGGAGAGTTTAATTGATTCCCCAAAACAGGTCTCCATTGACAGTACCAGAGACTTCAGCTGTGGCCGTCCCAGATGTCCTAAAATTAGAGCAAGGCCCCGTGTAATTTAAAACTAAATATGTGCTTTCTTTTGCAGTCACAGGCTGTTACTTTTTGCCACTCCTCTCCGTGTATTCTGGATGTGCATTCAGCTTATGCAATGTATCCAGCAGTGCCTGGGATTTGATGGGCCCATCATGTCTCCAACAATGAGTAATTATACATTTCTGTGGAGACCTCATATTTCCAGCTTTGTGGCAACAAGCATGATTTATATTTTCCTGATGCCAAAGTAAAATAAGTAGCTACATGAGCTACATATTCTGAAAGTACCAAGAAGGTCTGAAGATCTGGCTTCTCACCTTCCAAAAATCAAGTTCCCCAGCTCATACAATGTAACAGATCATAGCAAGACCTTGAGATTTCATACCAGAGAGCCTGAACCTTCCCTAAGTTGCACTGGGGACCTGCTTTGACCCTTCTAAGTGCCCTGAGACCTTTCCAGCTGCTGGCCAAAACACCCTTCAGGTCTTCCCTCGCCATCCTCTAAATCTAATTGTTTCTGACCAGTGTAAGAGACCCAACAGTCTCCTGTTCTCCATCTCACTGGTGAGAGAGAAGATAGGAAGGGCCCCAGGAGTCTGATCTCGATCAGACGACTCCACAGCCACAGCAAATCCCCATAAGCACTTGGCCTCTTCCCAGCCTGAGTGACAAGATGGGGACAGAGGTGGCAGCTGCAAAGGGCCCACTCTTTCTGTGGGAAAGGTTGCAGGGAGAGGGAAAGGTCCTTTTCATGTCAGATTGTGAGAGATAGGAGGGTCGATGGGAATTCAAAGACCTGCTGTTTGTTCCCTGCCCTTTTCCCATGGCCCAGATGTTAGCTGGCAGCCAAACTGGCACTGTGCTCAGAGTATTTAGGGAGTTAAGTACAACGGCCAGCTGTGCTGTGGGCCGGCACAGTAGGCTGGGAAAAGACTGGGAACAGAGGGATATTTTTACCTCACTTTTTTGACTACTGCAGTGCCTCCCATGCAGCATGTGAATGATCTGACCCTCACCCCTTGAGTGACAAGGAAACAGAAGCATGAGGGACTTGGTATCTTGCAAAGAGCAATGCTGAGTGTGACCAAAAAGCCAGTAACATCTGTCCTGCTCCAACCATTGGGCAAATCTGGCCAGTCAGGGTGCTTCAAGTGACAATTTACACATTTCCCTGGCCTCAGCCCTCTGACCAAGCATGAAGCTGGTCTGAAGCACATGTACCCTGTGGGTTCCCAGCTCATTGGCAGGTCTGGTGTAATTCACGTGTCTGGCTTGCACATTGACAACATACTACATCAAGCTGCTGCACCATCTGGGATTTAATTTATCTTTTAATTTATTTTGGTTTTAGAAAGATAAAAGCAACAGTTTATGCTGTAGCACATTAACCCCTTTAGATTCTTTGCCTTTCTTCACTTAGGCAGTTGTTATTGAGAATGCCATGGTCAGCTGCTCTCCTGGAGAAGGGCCATGGGGCCAAGTACACGGAGAATGGACCAAGCTACCTACAACAGGACTATTTCATTGGTGTTGCCCACTGTTGTTCAGTAATGGTTCTGGATCAATAGTGAGCAAAAGCTAGAGCATCTGGTGTGGGGGAGAAGAGACAGACACCAAAGAACATTAAAAGCTAGTTTTAGTTTCCTCTTCAGGGGAAGCTTTCTCCTTCACTACAAATAATTGCTTGTACACCAGAGTCCTGCCTTCTTGCCCACAGGTACACATAACACACATGCTGCATTCCCCGTCCCCTCCCACATTAGAAGGTGTGCGTGTGCCTGGTTGGTTGTCAGGACACACACCCCCAGTAGTGTATGGCAGTACCTGAACAGGTGTGAGAACGCCCAGTGCATGTTTAGCTGAAGGAACAGATATGTGTGGGGAGACCATGCATCGGGCATGTTTTTCTCCTCCAGTAGCTGCATTCCGGAGGTCTGCCTGTCACAGACATCTTAACATCACCTTAGTGGCTACAGAAAAAAATCTTGGGACTTAAAGAAAGGTTTTTTGGGATAAGCCTGTCTTTCATCAGGATGATCAGTTGGGTTAGGCATTTGCAACCTGCTTCCCCGAGCTAACAAATGTCCTTGTCCTTAGCTCCATACTTAGCTGGGATTTCTCTTTCTTTGTGATGGAGACAGCAGCCTCATAGTGTGGTCCAGCGGCGCCTCTTGGAAGGCAATCTGAACAAGCTGCGGGTTCAGTCTGCATGGGTTCAATCTCCGCTGGCAAAAGACCAGGATGAAAAGGTGGAAAAGGGAGAGAACAGGAGAAAAGAGACTTCACCCCTGCTAATACAGTGCCAGGTAAGGCAACAAAATGGTGCTGCTGATTTCACAGTGATGGCAAAAGCTCAGAGCTCCAGCTGCCCCCCTCCTAAGGGCCATGCTGAGTTATAAATTGCAATGCCAGCTGCAGCCAGAGAGAGCAGATTTCATGCATGGCCTCTCCTAGAGTCTGGATTCAGGTCTTTCAAAAGCCAGAGGAAAGCCTTTCTGCTACATGCATTCTAGTTGTCCATATTTGAGGATAAATTGCCTTAATCTCTTTCCTTTGAAGGCCAGCTTTCCCATGATATGGGGTATTTCATAACTGCATAAAGAAGCAAGGAGTGTCTCCTTATCACTTAAAGACAGGTGTCCCTAGCTGATTTACACTTCATGCATCCAGTCTGGTCTGATTCCCTTGGGTGTCAAAGGACCTCCTCAGAAAGTGGCTAACTGTGCTCCGAATTAGCATTGCTGCATCTCTTGATGGAAGCAGTATTTTCCACTCCCTTTTCTTCTTATACCTTCCTATATAGCAGAGCACACTAATCCCTGGCCCCTGTACACATCCAAAAGCTGTGCTCCATGAAAGAGGGTTGCATGGTTGAAGCAGCTCAGTGCCATGCAGATATGAGACTCACCAAGATATAGACCTGGTACAGGGTGCATACAAAATACATTTTAAAGCTGTTTTTAATTCAGTTACCTGGCCTAAAAACATCTCCCATGTTAGACAGTAAAGGCTACACTTCCAAGAAAAACACACACACCTTTTAAAATTCAGTTGGCACAATAAATTACACCATGAACACAGCATGGTATCAAGTTTCTGAAAGGTAGCAAGCAAAGCCACTGGCTGGTTTGTTTTGCAGCCTTTACTGTTGCAGTCAGGCATTGCTTACCCTGGGTTTTAGACCTTAATGTAGCTGGGTTAACATAACCGTACTTGGGAACAGACTGGTAGGATAAATGGCTTTTTAATGTAATTTTCCCAAATAACTGGAGCCTAGTTTTGATCAAATAAAGGTGTTGCTTTTTTCTTTAATAATCACTCTTTATTGTTCTGTATGAGGAAATTCAGTGACAAAGGGTGGGGGTTTTGGCCAGGCATGTACTTTGAGCAAGGACAGGCATGTACAGGTATTGTGTCCCAGGGGCAGTAGCTAAGTCAGCAGCAGGTCCACTAGCGGACCTTTTGTGTCTCTAATGGACTGGAGCCTGGTTGTCACACACATTTTATTTTCCCTCATAGAGGAAGGTTAGTGAACATCAGTCAAGGAAATAGGTTTAACACTCCCTGAATTCTGCACAGGCATTTCTCTCTTTTTCTGCCCTTCTTAAGAGCCAGTCACTGTTTGTCACACTTAATCTTCTTACACTGAAGGAAGAGAAGCTCTCCTCCCCTTCTTTTTAGTCGTGCTGCTTTTGATGTTGTCATTTGTGAACTTCAAAAAGCCTCTCCTGTCAGTAACAGAACTGTGGCAGGAAATAGGACTGAGGCTGCCAGTTCATTTTAACCGGAGAGGTGAGCTGCTATCTTTTGGAGAACTTGATTATGGTGCAGTTTTTGTTAGAAATGGAACACGACCCCAGTGAAGTCTTGTCTCCCTGACAGCACCTCCTGAGAAAAGACAGTCTACCAGCATAAAGCTGCCATTTACAAGCAGGCAAATACGCTGAAAATTTCAAAGTGCTAACAAATGCATCAACTGACTTGGAACTGAGCTTTCCTGGGGAATAAGCCCCAATATCTGTAGACTTCAGTGCTACAGGGAGATTCAAGCAAGAAGTGTTTTCACTCCAACAGGTTATAGCTGCCTTGTGCCTAAGGCCTTTTTAAGTCTCAGAGATCAGAGACAGACCCAGTCTGTAAGAGTTGTACTGCAGAGTCACTCACCCTCCTATTTACTTAGGTGGCTTGCTCACATGGAATTTTAGCAGAATTGTCCCTTTTTGTGACAGCTTTTGCAAAGCACTTTGGAAAGCTTATCATGACAGGCAGCTGCATCATAAAATCAAGCTGTTATTTTTTTCTTGTGGGGCTTGTCTCTTGTTTACTTGGAAACAGATGCTGAAAGATTCCAGTGCTGTCCCATCAAGAATGGGTATTAGGCACTAGAGATAGGTGAAACATGTACTTTGCAGATGGCCGTTACTCCATCTTTTCAAGTTCCTTTACTAAGTCCTGCTCCTCCCTTTTTTTCCACTGAACATAATTCTTATCAATGTCCTTGATGACTCTATTTTGTCAGACCTGTAACATATGTGAGACCTGCTGTTACTTCACCACCTCTGGCCTGCCATTAAGGGCCTCTGTGCATAGGGGGCAGAAAACATATGGCAAACACATTTCCTTTTCCCTTTCAAGTGCAAAAGGGTGAAGAAATGAAGTGAGCAAGGCACTGGGGATTATTCCAGTAAGATCAAGCACAGGTGACTGGGGTGCAAGACATCCAGTCTCTCCCTTTGCTGAATGACACCAGCAGTGACTCTTGTAGTTGTAATATCATGTCATATATCCTTAAAGAACTATATAGGAACATAATGTAAGCCCTACACAAAATAAACACCTCTTGATTAGGTTGTGTCTTGGATTCAGGAATCATTTGAATTTGTCAGCTCATCTCAGGGGTATTTGTCCTGGGTGCTTCTGTTTCAGACTTCTCCCTCTGGAAGCTCTTCAACTGAGAACAAATGTCTAGCCCTGGAAAATCATTACCTGCAACACGAGAAGAAGTGCAGAAATGACAAAGGCTGTAGCACATGCCTGGATTCCTTTAACAGCTTTTGTCATATCAATTATTGGTCTGCTGATAAAGTCCATGGGGGGTTTTTGAACAAATTCACTAATTATGCATCTCTTGGCTGGAACACAGTCAAGGTAAAGCCCGTAGTAACAGATAAGTGTCTGGACAATCAAATACAAACAAAAGAAGACAAATTCAAAAAAAAGTCTTTGACACAGGTTTGCAGAGCACTGTGGAGACCACCATTGCCTTGGATAAGTCTCCTGCCTTCTGACTACTGCCTAAAACACCACATCTTTGGCTGTGTTGCTCAGAAAGTTGGAGGAGTGAGTATGCCCATTTTGAGCCCACAGTAATTACCTGTTGTTGTTTTTTCTAGTGCCAAGGTCAGGTATTGAAAGCGACTGTTAACACTGGCTGTCTACCAAACCTCATCTCCAAGAGCTGTTTAAACCAGCTGGGGTAAGTCTTTGCACAGTAGAAGAGGAGAGATGGCTAGAAGAAAATCTGTGGCAAGAACCTAGGCACTCTTGACTCCCAGCCCCAATGATAAATACTAGCAGCTTTGCACGTGCACATGGCTGTTTAGAAGGTGCAGAAGGTGGGATACAGGGCAAGGCACCAGGAGCACTGGCAAAATTGTGTGCAGATCCCAGACTGGGAGGCAGAGCTGTGTCATTCTGTGTGTGTGTAGTGCAAGGCAAAGCTACCCAGCTGATGGCTAGTGGTGAGGTTTTGCTTATTGAATCTGCCTCCAGACATACTGACTGTGTGAAAGAGATTCCTCTTCTTGTGGGCCTGTTCCCAATGAGAACAAGAAGAACTGGCATCAGTGGGAAGTCCTGTTTTTCCTACTCTTCCTCCACTTGAGGCAATAACACCTCTTGTGTCCCACAGGCTGGAAGAAGTGTCTGCCACGGACTGCGGAGACCTCTCTCTTCCCATCCCCAGCGTTGTTGGTCGAGTAGAACATATGGAGTTGCAATTTGGCCCGGAGACAGTGCTGTGTTCAGCACTGGTTGTAGGTGAGAGTGCCAGCCCCTCATCTCCCCTGTTTTTCCTGTGTCTCTCTTGCCCAGCCAAGGGCATTTAGAAGGACCTTTAAGAAGAGTGTAACATGGTGGGAGGTTGGTGATGGGGTCACTTCCACTGCTGGTCAGCATCATTATGTGCTGTGAATATCCTCAATCTAACCAAATGCAAAGGGCAGAGAAGAGAGAAGACATTGAAAGTGGGGAGAAATTATGTGCTTTTTGGTCTTAACAAAGGATGTGGAAAATTCTCATTTACATTCTAAAATGGACATTTCTTAAAATTATGCAGGTTTGATTAGTCCTCTGGTGCCCTATGTTCTATTGAATGGGCACTTGTATCTCTGGCTGGAAGTCATCAGAGAAGGCAACAGAGGGTACAGCTTATTCCCCAGAGTGTTTCTCTGTGTACTCATCTGCTTCTGCTGCAGGGAGCACCCCTGAAAGAACCTGGTAGCCACAGAGTGCTCAGTCTCCCTCAGTGTCCTGAAGCAGGACCCTTTGAAGGAAGGAGCCCTAGTACACAAGGCCAAGTCAGCAGGCACTGAGGCACACCCAGAAAACAGCAGAAAGGCTGCATGTTCTGCATTCACATCAAGCTGTGCACATGCTGAAAACAACTTAGTTGTCTTTCCCCCCCCTGTTCTTTATCCCTATTAATCTTCCAGTTTTTCTCTCTTGCTTTTATCTGTTTCCTCATCTTTGATGAGTACTATTCATCTTCCAAGGCCTTCCTTGCTCCCTCTTTTCATGCCCACTCTTTCCACATTCCTAGGAATCTAGAAAGAGCTTCCTCCTCTTATACACTCAAGCTCACTCTTCTCTTCTGGTTTTCCTTGTACTAATTCTTGTCCTTCAGGGAGAATCTGTATTATCATCACAGGTGAATTTAGCCCAGTAGCACCTGTCCATTTTGCTGGGATGTGGAGATGGCTGCCTGGAAGGAGAAGAATTGCTACCCTTGTGTCTTATATCTCCCTGTGCACACAGGGCTCTTGCTTATGTCGTTATAAATAAATTATAAACTACGGTCACTGGTTACAGGGCAAGCAGGTATTCAGGAGACATGAGAAGTGTTAATGATGTTACTGGTGGCCCCTGATTCCTGCAGACTCCAGGACCCGGAAATTCCTCCTTAGTTGCCACTTAAGTCCAGATGGGTCACTCTAAGATGCAGAAGGTCACTCCCACCCAGTCCAATGCATTTTCTTAGTGGCAGGTTTGGGTTGTAGCAAGGCTGAACATATATTCCAAAGAGGCACACAGAGAAAGGACAGAGACAGGGCCAGCCACAGAGATCACCACATGCAGAGTAGTGCCTTTACCGGCAGGCACATAAATACCAGCACAGATAGCCTACTCCTGATCCTGCTCTCCAGCTGACCAGGACTGAAGTTCACCAGCAGAAGTTCACAGATCCTCATTCTCTAGATTCACAAGCACACTTACATTCACAGAGTCTTCAAATAACAGCACAGCTTCTAGATCTGTTTTATATCCATGTCTGGACCATAGGCCCCCTATCTAGCCACTGACCCAGACCCTTGAGTACAAAACCACGAGCTCATAGGACCAAATTCACCGGGGAAATATAAACACACCCAAGTCTTTCTCGTTAGTGGCATTTAGACCTCTCATAGTCATGCCCCGTCCTCTTCAGTTGCTGACTTATAAACCTAAGGCCCTTGTGACCCCGGTCAGAGCTGGTAGCCAGAACTCTCTTGCATGCTGAGCTCTCCAGTTGCTGGCACTGAGACCTACAAGCTCTGTGATCCACAGTCTTTATTCAGTTACTGGAACTCAGACCTTGCAGCACACATCGTAAGCCCTCTATTGCTGGCACTCAGGTGTATAAACTCTAGGGCACCCAGACTTATCTTGCACACTGGTGTCTCTGCTTGCTGGCACCTGTGAGCTATGTCCTTTTCTCCAGTTGCTGATACACACCTATGAGCCCTATGGCCTATAGGCCCTTCAGTTACTGGCACCTCCCTTGCCAGTCCCTTAAGTTAGTGACATCTACAGCTATTTAGCCTTTAACCCATGGCATCTTCTACACTTGCTGACACTGGAGACTTGCAGCAGTCAAATGTAGGATAGAGAAGTTACACAGAAAAAAAAATTACTTAATAAAATTTTCTAATAAGATTGGATAGATTGGAGCCATTAGGTGCAGGGTTTGGTCAGACAAGTGGACTGACCACCAGCCTCATTGCATGTGACTGCCCCCTTATCCCTCCTCCTCTCCAGTTTTCCATGCTTGTTCTTCCCTGATTCACTATGCTGCTTGCCTTCTCCTGCCTTTGGTCCTTCTGTTACACAACCCAAAGTAAGTTTTATGGGATCCCACAAGCCCTTTCTGACATCTCATATTAAGTTTCAAACAATCCCACACCCCCACTCAAACATCTCGTAATAGTCAAGATAATCATGGTTTCTTCCTCTTATCAGCAACAAAGTTAATTTTGACCATCTTCAGGACTGTGCCTAAATAGCTCATCTAATGGCTTATCAGTCAGTGCCAGAAGAGGGCTGATTTATTATTGCCACTGTTACCACCTGCTTGTTAGTGTTTAACTCATCGTTTTCCTCATTGTTTACTATCTACTTTATACTGAAGAGACCATAACCGCGTAAGTTTATGAAACAGATGTTCTCGTGTTCCATATCCTCTTATAGAAGAAACACTCTTTGTTTAGATGGGCAGTATTGTATAATCCTAAGTCTGTGTCTTCTCTCTTCTCAGATGATGAAATGCTGGAGTTTTGCATTGGTCTCCAGACTCTGTGGTCTCTCAAGGTAAGGAACAGCTCCTTCCTTATTTGTAGGGCTCCTCTCAAGAAGTTCTCTGAGATTTGGTTGCTGTTAGCATCCAAAATACTTACATTCAGGTCTTTAAGGGCAATGCTTGTCACACAGCTGCCTCACCGGCTGCAGTACGTGCTGAGTCACTGATTCCTTTCCACTCCCTCTTAAGGGTTTTAAGACAGGAAACTCCTAATAGGATACTGTAACATCTCCCATTCTTTGTACTCCTGACCGTACAAGTTGCAAACAGGAAGAAGAAACTGAAGAAGAGACAAGAAAAGGTAGTGCACTAAATCTGTCACGAGATATGTGTCACCTCTTGAAGGCAGTATGAACACGCTCTACTTTTGCTTTAAGCCAAATGAAGCTGTATAATCATATTCAGTGTCCAACACTAGCTAGCCATGAGTGGAAAGAGTCCTCTCCTTTTATCAGCTCGGCTAAGGGTCAATGCTCTGTTGAGCCTGATTCCTGGGTGGCTCAGAATATGGCTGCAGCAACCTGGCTCCTGCCTGTCACATATTTGTAGCCACATGTCAGACTCAAAAAACAAGAAGAGCATGGGGCTGAATGGCTGAGTAGTGTGAGGACGTCAGTTCAGAGGGAATCATAGGAAGAAGGGAGGGGAATGGCCCTGTGAAGGGTTTGGAGAGGAATCCATTGCAGGAAACAGGACCAAGGAGGCAGCATGGGAAACACAGAGGGAAACTAAGGTCTCTCCAAAACCAAAGTGGTGTTACAGGTTTTCCCCAGTCACAAACATCATGAGATTTGTGATCTGAAATGTCCAGCAAGTAACTGGCTCTCCTCTTCTTTAGTGTTGCATCGACTTGGAGGAGGGAGTCCTGAGATTTAAAGCACTGAGTCAAGAGCTGCCTTTTCTACGTGCCTCTGAAGAGCCTGGTCAGTGACTGGCTGTGTTCCCCATGTCTGGGGCTGAGGAGACTTGCTGCGTTGTAAGAGAGATGAGGATGAGGCTCACATGCCCCGAACCTTGCTGACTTCTAGGCTGAGGCATTCACTGGGGAGTGAGAAAAGGCAAGTGGGTGCTGTAAGCTGTTGTTACTGTGAGTGCCTCAACTTCAGAGATGTCCCTCCTTCCAGTGGACCCTCTCGCTTGTCCCAGTGTGCCGAGCGGGCATTTTGTTCTTGCTTTTCTATTTGTCCCTAGTCACTCCCATTTCTGTTTCTGTAGGAAATTTACCCTATCCCTTTAATGACTACAATACCCTCTGTTCATGACTCAAGAGAGTCTCTGTGAACAATCTCCAGTTGTTTTGTGGACAAGAGGATGGCGTTTCTCCAAAAACCTCCAAAGATTGCCATGAATGTTTCCCCTCTCTTTGCCTCAATGTGAGTGGATATTCGCCCTGTTTCTTTGTGGGAGAGGCCCTGTTCCCCTTGCCTGTACTCTGGGAAGCTGGAATTTCTAACTTTTTCCTGGCTCAGAGCAGAACAGAAGTATTTTCTTGGGAAAATCCTGCAGCAACAACATTAGAGTTCTCAATTCAGAGAAACCTTTGTAGAAATGCTGAGTGTAGATGCCTAAAGTACACACAGGGGCTTGGGCTTTGCCACTGCATCCTTGGGCACTAAGCTATATTATATGCATGGCAATGCTTATCATCTCTTGGTGTCGTACATAGTAGCCAGACTTGCAGACCCTGTTCTTCCAACCAGGCCTTTCCTCTCTGCACTCCAGCTGCTAGAGCTACATTGTTACCTCTGCTGTTTCATCAGAGATCCACTTGTTCACTTAAAGTGCTGCAGTGAATTACAGCACCAAGTCTTCTGCGCTGTCACTTCCTTTCTTTCAACTTGAAATCCAGCGACTGAACACAGACACATCATCAGCCTCAAGCCCTGGCACCACACAGCCCACCAACTGTGCTACTCTTGCACAAAAGAAGAACTTGACTTCCTTGCAGTACCTGCTCAGGTCAGATAACTGTGAACTCATCTGGGGTGTCAAGGGTGATTATTAAGTCACTTAACTGTGTTTTTTTTAAAAAAATTCCATCCTTGAGTGTAGCTGTATTATAAATACATGGTCTATTCTTTACTAGCTCAAGGAAAGATGCACTAGATCAGGGCTTGTTCTGTGCCTCGTGACTACTATCCACACTCTGCACAATGTACCTTTTTCCACCCTTAGAATGTCATGACATCCCAATTTTGCCTCTTTCTGGATTAAACACTGCTGACTCTCTTCCTTTCTTATCACGCTGTTTGTGTTGCATTTCTCAATGAAGTTGTGTATGCATTTTTGCTTTTTTTTCTGTTAGTTCTTTCCAAAGTCAGATGCTGTATGCCATAGTTTAACACATGCAAAGCACAGCAGAGTACAGCCTAGCTGATATGATTTGGGATTCACTTACCAGGGTTAGTTGGTATGAGTACCATCTGCTCCTCCTACATGGAGCATAAGACTATCAACTTTTACTGTTAGTCATCACATCTTACATCTTCTGATCTGTTCCATGACTTCTTTTCCACTCTTCTAGTTGTGCATCAGTATTTCTGCACAAACTGCTTTCCACGAATCTCCCGAACGGCACCAACAGTTCTCTCATTCAGCCAGGAAACATGCCTACTTGATGAGCCTGTCTTCCAAAGTACCTGGGTTTGTACCACTTGCATGGCCGACTGGCTTCTCAAACCCAGGGGTCTTGATGGCAGTTCAGACTTGTACTAAACCATCCTGTGTGTCAGCTGGAAGCTATGTCGTACCTGGGTCAACTGCTGAAAAAACCCCTTGTTTCTGGTAGATGAAACACCTGTTCCTATATGCAGCAATTCACCCAACAACTCTCCTTGCCCTCTAAAACTGGCATGTGGAACAAGGCAAATAATCTCTTAATTACCTGATAAATACTGTATCCATTAAATTCTTATTAAAAAAAAAAGCAAACTCTAAACCATAACCCTAAAGCTCACTCTAGCCCTAACCCAAACATTAAACCCTAACAATGACTCTAAATTTAACCCATAAGGCTAAACATAACACTAAATCCTAACACTAAACCCTTAAACTCTAACCCTAAAACTTAATGCTAACCCTAACTTCTAAATCAAACCACTATGCCCTAACTATAAAACTTGACACTAACCATAACCCCTTAAATTTAACCTCGTAATACCAATTCTAACCATCTAACTCTAAACCCAAAATGTAAACCTGATCATAAAGACACTAACTATAAATCCTAATCCCAAAACCTAGCCATAATCCCCATCCCTAAACTCTAACCACTAACCCTAACACCAACACTCAAACCTAAACTCTAAAGCTTAAAATAACTCTAAATCCCAAACCATGTAACTAAAACTAATTCCTAACTCCAACTCTAATCATATGCCTAAGCCTACACCTGACCTCAACCACCCAACCTTATCTGATGGCTTTTGTCAGTGGCCTGTTTGCCTCCAGAGTGCCCTGGGGCTTTTGCTTTGGCCTGCAAGGGGTGCTGCTGCCTTCCAGAGTGTCCTGGGGCTTTTGCTTTGGTCTGCAAGGGGTGCTGCTGCCTTCCAGAGTGTCCTGGGGCTTTTGCCAGGCTTTGTGAGGCCCACACAGGGTCCTGCTTCCATCCAGAGCACCACAGGGCAATTGCTGGTCTTTGCTGATGTCCAGGCAGGTCTCTGTTGCCTTCCAAAGTGTCTGACAGCTTCTGCTGGGCTTTGCTGGTGCTCACAAGTGGCTGTCACGGGAAGGTCACCAATAGCTTTCAATCCTGGCCACTTCCTTGTGAGAGCCGTGCCTGATGGGTGTCCATGTTAGAGCTGGGCTCTGGCTAGGATGAGGGTGTAGGTGAGTAGCAGTCTTTAGACTAAAGCCAACAGGATTCTTTCCAATGATTTAAAGAGTGTTGGATGGGATTCTACAGAAAATTGGCACGACTTTGAGTTGACAGTTCTATTTTGACTACTGATTGTCACAGCCCTGCAGATACTTGCACACTAGCTGCTGTCTGAATTCATTAGGCACTATTCCTACATGTCTGTCTTGGGATAACTGCTTTTGCTCACACTCAGAACATTCTCCAGTCCTTCTGAAGCCTTTCCATGATTCACATGCCTCATTTCTCAAACCACTAACAGTTCTGGTTCCTCTGTGAATTAATGTGCTACAGCAGGAGAAAATTCCCAGCCCTACTTGTCTCTCTCTTCTCTGCATAATGAATCCTTCTTTGCATCCTCCTTTCCTTCCCCTCACACCAAGCGACAAATGTGCTTCTTCCAAAAGGAATTCTTTCCTTTTACATAATCCTTTTAACACTTTCCTGTACCCTGGTTGCTAATACATTTGCATGTTGTGCCATAATCTTGCCAGCCTTTTCTCTTTGTTGTTGACAACTGGATGTATAAATGTAGACTGTGCCACTTCTCAGAGACAGAGAGGATGTTTCCAAGAAAGCACTAAATGAGCACGTGAGAGTTCTTCTCTCAGCTTTGAAATCAGCTCCAGGGCAGAAGACGTGCTTTTCACCTTCCTCCTGTCCATGTTAGTTGAGCCTGCAGATCCATGCAGTAAAGGTCTCTTTCACCCAGACACTGAGGAATCTGTTGCCAACAGTTATCTCCGAACATCCCCATCTCCCAGAGATTAGCTCACATGCTCATCATGAGCATCATTGGCCCATGATGCTAATAATGCCAGGGTGGTGGGTTAGATCTGTATATGGGCCATTCACTTAAGAGTTGGACTCAGTGATCCTTGTAGGTCCCTTCCTACTCAGAATATTCTGTGCTCAAGCCTTGCTGCGGGCAGAGCTTGCAGAAAACCACATTTATATGACTGGGAACTGCAGGTGATAATGACATAGCAGACACCTCACCTCAACTCACTCCCTAAATCACAGTCTCATCCTACAGTGTCAGTACCTGCTTTTCTCATCGACAGAACTTCTGGTGGGTTTCTGTCTCCCAAAGTTCCTTGGCATTAAAGACATGCTGTTACCGACTTGAACACATGCATTCTAGCCCAAAGTGGTGTTTTCTTCAAAGATCAGCATTTTTTTGTCATTACATGGAAATCTCAGCTTCCACTGTGAAAGAAGGAAGTCTTGGCTTTAAAAAATGTGATTAGAAAATAGGACTTACAACATCTCAAAGAAGCCAACTCAACTCCATCTACAAACATGGCAATTTTTAAAAGTCTTTCAGCACAGGAAGCCCAGTAAGTAATGTTTGAGTTGGTTGGTAAGGCTGAAGATCATCTCAAATGTAGTTTCGTTTGGTAAGCCTGTTACATAGATACAGTTTCCTATTCCCACTCCCAGTCATCTCTGTGGCTTTTGGTGGACAAAGGGAACGAAGGAGCTATCTAAAGGCCTTTTCCACTGAAGACCAAAAAATATTAATACTTTCATATGGAAAGTAGAAATTCAGTACAAACTGCCAGTTCAGAGTAGGACACAGGCACATCCTGTATGTGTCCAACACTGGCTTCCTCATGATGAGGCCCATCCCTTCAATACAAACAATGGAATGTTATTATTTGAGGGACAAACTCTTTGAACTGCCTTGGTGGTCAGCTTCTACTAGGGTTACTTTCCAAAAGAGTGGCCACAACAGTTGTGGAACACTCTGCAGGGAAGCATCTGTCAAAGCAAATCTGTGAAACAGAAGCAAGTGTGAGATACACATGGCTGAACCTGCTCAGAAATGAGGAGATGGAGTTCTGAGGCCCCTTCCAAGGCCTATGTGCAAGAGGTGAATCTATCCTGAGAATATGCATGCTGCCAAAGCCATAATCAGGACCATTTCCAGGAGCTCGGGGTCACTTGGTTTTGAACAGAATGGGAGCTCCAGCCATCCATACTCCCAGAGACCCGCTCCTTCTTTCACTACTAGAAGATGACCTATGGAACTGAAAACCACTGAGTCACACATGTATGTTTGCAGTCACTCCTCCTTTCAAGAGACTTCACTGGCAAATGCCAGGACACACCTGAACAGCTAGAAAAATAACTGAATTCAGCAAAAATACCATAAAAAAAAGGGCAGGGATGGCCAGCAGGTTTATTTTGTCTCAGGAAAATAAGGCAACCCCCTCCCTTTATTTTTTTGCTAGTAAGTTGACCATCACAACCAAAGCCACGAATCATTTATCTGCAAATACCCCCAGTGCCTGAGAATGCTGTCAGACTCCTCACTTGCTGTGCACTGGCACTGGGATGTACAAAGGTGTCTGGCCAATCTTGCCAGCTGAAAAGCTTCCCAGCACCAGTGGGTACGCCAATCTGCTACAGAGCAGGATACAGTGAACAACATTTTCTGCCGTGTGGAAGGAACCACTTCTAATTCCAACCCTGTGGCTTGTGTCGGCTGGCAAGGACAAACAAGCAATTAGTTACAATGAAACTACAGTGTAACTCAGTCCAAAGACAGAGCCTTAACTGGCCCCTTTCCTGAGAAAATGTAGACTTCACAGGAAATTGTTGCCAATGGAAGTAGCCTGAAGCACTCACTTCAGGAAGTATTGGCTGTAGCCAGTCTATCTGGCACGTTGGAGTTTAGGACAGGAAAAAAGAAGGAAAGTCATCTTTTGGCCAAGGAACAGTACAGATCTTCAACTAATTCTTCTTTTCATTCCCCTGTGTGCACAAGGGGCACAAGGGCAAAATGCATCTGCTAGTTATTATGTGCTGCATGCAATATAAAACTGTCAGGGAAACCCTCAAACGTTACTATTTTTCCTCTTCAATGGTTTTTAAGAGATGAAGAGTTTTGGGGAATGGATGTTTTTGTAGTGTCCGTATCTTCTCACCTCTGCTTTCCACAGTGCACATTGCCTGGGCTTGCACAGCGCACAGCAATGTTATCCTCAGGCCAAGGGTGCACAGTCGACCCTGCCCAACATACACAATGGTTTTGCCCTGTTCTCTTTTAAAGATGGTCCTTAGATAAATGTCATCTCTCCCTTGGTAACCCCTTCCCTTTCTCAACAATTAACAGTCCAACAGTGGATCAGTTCAACCTTCCTTCCTTAGAAATCATTTGACTTGTACAGCCAAGTTTGTTCTGCGTAGAACAGTTTCAGCCATTTGTACACCCCTTGCGCTTGTGTTGCTAATAAAGGTTTATATTTGGTGTTGCTAATAAAGGTTTATATTTGGCATGGACAGACAGCATTGAGTTGTTCTCTGTTGTGAGTGTAGGCAATCCTGCTTCCCTGTTAGGCTCTGACTATTCGCCAGAAGCAATGGCGATTGCCTGCTGGGATGGGTGGCTGCACATCTCAGCATCATGAGAGCTGACAATTTGTTGAAGTAACAGTCTAGATCTGAAAAGCTTCAAGATAACTCCTTGCTTTAACCCATGACTAGATGGTCTCCATAGCAGCTCTCCACAGCTCAGGCTCTGCTGCTCTCAACACCACTGTTAATAAGCTCTATTACGACTTGAAAGCTCCTGCCTGAAAGGTCCAGCTTTACACGAGCACTTAGTATGACTGGGGAACATTTAAAAATGCTTCTCACTGAGGTCATTAAAATGGAGAGAAACTTCCACTGCAGTTTGAGAGTCAGAGGATATGGTGGCCTGAGAAGCAAGCAAGCTGATACAGAGCAGGTCATATCCTTTCACTGCTCCTTGTTTCAACTTTCCCTGCTGCCAAACACAGAGGACAGCATTTGTCCTCTATAGAGCTTATATAAATCTACAGATGGAAACTGCAAAGAATAGCTAATGCTTATTATGTAAAGATCCTGTCCTTCTACCACATAAGGCTACTCCAACAACAGTCACTTTGACCCAAGGGCAAGATACTCCTTTCCTCTATACATTTTCTCCCAATTAGGGCTGCCCTTTGCAGAGTATAGCACAGCAGGTTTTCAACTGCCTGCAAGATCTTTAAATGCTACCATTTGCTACAGATCACCAAATTACATGTGCTCTGACTCAGGCTGCCATAAAGGTGAAGAAGGGACAGCTCCCTCCATTGCACATGTCCAGTAAAACACTCAAGTGAGAGGAGATAATAGATGCAAACCAGCAGGTGAGCCTGCTGCCCCCATTGATGCCTTAAGATCACTAGGGAGCAAAAAATTACTCACCAGGCAATTATTAGTAGAGAAAAGAGAGAGCAGATTCTTTACTGAAGGCCTTCAACCACGGGGAGTATGGAGATGTGCCATGTGTCCAGGGGTTCCACAATTTATGGTCTCATCCATCCAATCCCAGATCTATCCACCCCCCAGATCCTCCCCAGTTCTGCCCCCAGCATGCCCCTCTGGAAATTGAGTCAGGGTTCCTGAGACCCCTTCTTCCTCATCTTCCTCTTCTTCACAGCACGTACAGTCTTTTGGAGCTCCTCCAAGGTTAAGGATTTGAAGGTTGCTTTGCCTATGGTGTATCTTGTTGTTCAAGCCATGGTGCCAATGTTCTTAAACAAAATGAAGGCCTGCCTTGACAGAAGCCTAAACAAAGGAATTTAGGAAGTTCAATATGAAATGGGATAATAGGGTTAGGTAAATGTACACTACTGTGCTAAATCGTGACAAATTATACAGCTACATTAAAATCTACATTTACTACACAACTACTTCTAAAATCTACAAAAAGCTCAAAATCCAAAAAATCCATAGGCATCACTATCCTAATAAGCTAAGTTAGGCAAGGGGCAAGCAAGATAGGGAAAAGCACAGCATCAGCAGTATGTGTAAAGGTTTGCGCCTGGGCCTTTGCAAATGAGCAGCCTCGGTGAGCAATGCCCTTTTCCAGATCAAGTCAGCCAGTGTAACTTCACCTTCAGTCCATGTCTTTCAGTTGTGCAGGACTCAAAACAGCATGACATTCTCCACAACAAGAGGCAAGTGTGGCATATTTATTGTAGAATGGCCAGGCTCTCACAGCACCACAGATCCATGGTTAAGTCAGATTCCTCTTACGTCCACTTCACAGCTGCTTTGTTAAGTCACAGCCTTCTCTGGGATCACCCTGCCCAAGAAGATGGAGACGAGCAATGCCTCTCGAGTACAGATGGGGTTTGCTGGAGCTGTTACCTTTCCACACCTTATTAGTGCAAGTTGTGGTTCTTCTCACACCTGTCTCCAGCTCCTCAGGACAGGAAGTGATTTGTGAGAAACTGTTGCTAGAACAGCAGCGGCAAAGCAAAGACAACCAATGCCCAGGTGTACTTTAACACACACCTAAGTGTGAGAGAAGGCCCTTGCCTGTTCTCTATTCAATTCCTCCATCTGCAATTCCTGTGCTGTAATCCTGCTGAGAATTCAGAAGTAATCACTGGAGCCAGAATGGAGCCTGAGCTCAGCTATTCTCTCCCTCTATGTCCTCAGTGCTTCTTCACAGTGACCCATAAAGCACTTCAGCAAGTAAAGAACATGGAAACTGGCAATGGAAGGCCAATAAGCAAGACCCTTGACTCTTTCTGTTCTGGCAGCTCCCTCTGCTAACAGAAAATCAACCCACCACCTACACTCAAGCCTACACGCCAAGAACATCCCTCCACAGCCTGTACACCCTTTCCTGTTTGGAACTTTTGAAAGAGATAGCAAAAGAACAGTCATCTTCATCAGATGCTCCATTCCAGCTGCAGAAGAGCCTGTGCTGGTAGTCAGACTCCATGTGACTTGTTATGAGGGATCCTGGATGACAGTGCTGTGGGCAGAGGAATCTGTTCCAGCAGGATCCTGACACTGTGAGGGGCTGCTCAGATGGTATTTCTCAGGAAAATAGAGGGTTTTGTGAATCAGATTTCTGACGGCAGAAACGTCGTTTTTATCTATGGGAAAGAGATAAAAACAGTTGTTCGGGATTCTCGGCAGGCAGTATGAAAGCCTCTTCCTCAAAAAATACCTGGAACTCTAGTTCTCAGCCCATCACCCGCCAGCAGCCCTTCCTCTCTTTCTTCCTGTACACCCTCCACTCTTTTGCACTCACCTACACCCAGCTGCTGCAGGAGATCTGCAAACTCTGGGTCACCCTCCAGGATTTTCAGCAGGTTGGTGGACTCCATTCTCTCCAGCTGCACATCCCAGTAGATGTAGATCTTCTGGCTGAAGCTGACATAAACGAGGCAGGGACTGTTGCTTCCTCCTTTGCATGCATAGAGGCCTGCAGAAAGCAGAAGTGTGGAGATCTGATTACTTCCAAAAGGACAGTGAAAGCAAACAGTTAACGTCTCATGATGAGGTACCAAAGCTGTTAGCAGAAAACAGCAAGCACCTGAGCAGAGACATGGGCTTGGGTATACAATACCCCTTTGAGGCAAACCAAGAAAGTGTCTCTAAACTGCAGGAAGCTTGGGGATTTGCAAGCTGCTTCTTGCAGGTCTAAGAGAGGGGACTGAGCAAAGCCAAGGTTTGGGCTGGTTCCATGGGGCTCCTTATCGCTACTTGAGTTGCAAATTCAAAGAGCAGTAGGGGAGACAAGAGAATCCTGTAGCACTCCTGAAAAGGACAGGAAAAAAACCCCAAACTATCAAAGAAAACCTCAGCATCACCTCCTCCCACCCCTGCTTTTCCCAGATGCCACCAGAGGCATCTAGCTGGGCCTTCTGCAGTACACACGGAGGGAAAGTATTCTCCACTGCAGGTAGACAAAGGATTCCAGGTCTCCTAGACAGGAGTAGCAGCTTTGAGGGAAAAATGCTGTGAGGGCTGGCTTTGCAGTCAGGCTCCCCACCTGCACAGAATGCACTGACATTCTCCTCTGCTTGAAACCTGGCAACAGTCCGATTGTGGTCGATGATGTATGTCTGACCATCCCACGCACAGGCAATCACCTCCTCGTGCCCATTGCCCTGCAGGAACCAGAAGACTGGATTTTAGCAAGACATCACCTCTTCCCAGGGACTGTCAAGAATCTTTCTTGCTTGTTCAGAGACAGAACACTAATGTAACAGAACAAAATGTAACCTTTGGACATCATGTCCACATATTTTGCAGTTTGAGATCATCTCTCTTCTCTATAGCAATCATAAGAGCAAATCGTAAGAGCTTGTAGACAATAAGGGTATTAGAAGTGTGCAAAACCACTTAACTTTGCAGTAAGATACAAGAGCAGTTGGGGAAAAAAATTTATGAATGGATCAATGGAAACTAGGTTCAGTAGGTCTAACTGGCAGGCACAGCTCAACCTCTTGCAGGTGGACAGACTGACATGAGTGCAGAATGTACTGCCACAGTCAGAGCACTCTGTGTCATCCTGAGATAATCCCAGCCTTTTTCAGCTGAGTCGCACTCACTCTGCCCTTCCTAAATCCATATATACAAAGCCATGTTGAGTTTTTGTCTTCATCCTTCCCAGCCCTATTCAGATACTCACCGTAACATCCAGCTTTTCCAGGGCAAACAGCTGGTGATCAACCTGAACAGACCAGAGCAGCTTGTCTGCTCCTTCCATGAGTTTCAATGTCCCTGAAGGAAGGAAAAAAAAATACTGTCTGAAAACACTAAAAGAGAGCAATATGTTTGCTTGTGCTGGGCCCTACACACTCCGTCAACACTCAGGGTTGCTGAGAGCTGGCTGCTAACAGCACAGGCATGGCCTCTTCACTGCTGAATCCCTACTGGACACTTAACTCCACTGACCATTTTTCTATTACCCAGATATACTGGGGCAGTACTGGGCAGGGGGCACCAGCCATGAGAGTGGAACATAAACATGAGTCTGTCTTCATAGAGGCCTCCACGCCTTCATAAAAAATACATCAGCAGAAGGAGTCTTTGGGTCAAATTCTCTTGCCTGACCCAGGAAGGGTTTCTGAAGCCCAGTTTCCCCTTCTTTCATAAATCAAAAGCACTAAGCTCCTCGTTCCCTGCTTTGAATTAGTGTCAGGCCTTGTCCAGCCCACAGGCCTTTCTTCCAGGACAGTGGTAAGACTTACCATCCAGAGTACAGAGGGCAAAGAGACCTGAGCCACTATTCTCACTGGAGCCTCCTGTAAGTGCAAAAGAAAACTGCTGGAGTTGATGCCATTTTATAACTGTTGTCCCCTCTTGAAAACAATAAAAAAGATCCAGAACAAGCTGATCCATCCTGCCTTCTTTTTTTTTGCCCAGCTGTGTGCAGGACAGCACTGACAAATGTGACTAGTTAAACCTGAAGAGGAGACTCCCCTGGCCACGGGGCTGCTTCAGCCCTTCAGTAAATCTCTGCCTAGCTACCAAGTCAGCAAAGACATGCAAGGTCAAGTTTTAGAAGTGATATCACACTTGGAGAGAGAGCAGACTGGAGCTGTGTTCTACTAAAGCTGCATTTACTCCTTTCAGTGACAATGTATGAGACACACTGGCTCCCTGAGGTCTGTAGGAACCCAAGAAACCTGGCAGTCAGGGACAAGACAACAATGCTGAAAGCAAATAGGCAGTTTCTTCAGAATAACTTAAATGTAAGCCTATCTCCACTGCCCACAGACAGCTCCAAGCTACCACCCCCTGCACACTCCCAAGTTGCAAACTACCTGTTTCCACAGATCAGCTTAAAGCAAAGTCAGCTGGTTGAGTGCTCAGTTGCCTCTTGCTCATTCACCCAGATAGGCTCTAATCCAAAAGATCTGCAGCCTCCCCCTTACAAACTGGTCAGCATTGCACTCCTCAGCTGTTTCCTTACTGATGGTACAGCATCAGTGGGCTTTTTCACAACCTTCTCTTCATCCCTTTTACTGCGTGCCTTCATTTCTCACAGACATCTCTCAATAGATGCAAGGGTTCACATGCAGTGAAATAATTGATTTCATGCTCTGTTGACCATGTTGCTCACAGCAGCACCAGAGATGCTGAAAACATGACAAGCTTAGGAATCAGGAAGCAAAGGTACTTTGAGGAAAGGGAAGGGGGGCAGGGTTCAGTGGACTGCTCTTCTCCCCAAGCTCTAATTACCTTGGACAACCTAAATAATTCTCAGACAGCACTGCAGGGGGCAATACTTGGGCAGAAAACAAGAGAAAGTGATCTCCACTTGGAATTTTCTGCTTTCAATTATGCACACACACTCCAAGGGGAAGTGAAAGCTGCCTACTCTCCACAGGTACCAAGACAGGGTTCAGCAAGTGCACCAGGCACAAGTCAGAGCACAAAGCAGTTACACAAGGGAAGCAGTGGCAGTGTGTAAAAAAAGTTTGCACACAACAGCAGTGTGTCAGGGCTGAGAGAAGCCAGCAACTGTGGAGAGTTTAGATACAACTGCTGAACAGAACACAGTGGAAGGGGACAGAAGACAATGATATGGAATATGGAAGCAGCTCTGGAGAGGTTGGGACTGCATAGGAGAAGGAGGACCAGCATGTAGCTGCCAGGTATTGAGATTCAAACGCTGAAAAGTAGTAACAAAGATGAGGTTGTGGGAAGAAAGAGATGCATCTTGGGAATAAGAAGAAGGCATAAGCTGCAGTCATGTAAAAGCAAAGATCAAGGACATCTGTAGGAGCACGGCATGGCAGCCATTCAGATGGACTAAATGCAGGTCAGTGGAGGCTGCAGAGAAACTGTTGTGCTAGGTGAAGAATAAGCACTACCTAGGAAAGGACAAAGGCTATAAAAAGCTCACATGCAAAAATCCAACTGTCTTTTTTTGGAAGCAGCTAAGTCAAGATCCCACTGCTCTTGCAGCTGCCTCCCACTGTTATTTTTCAACCACAGGAAATCCAATTTCTTCTTGGCCTGATGTACTGAAAAACTGCCCCCTGAAAATCAGGGGCAACTGCTGGGCCACAGACCCCAAGCTGATAATCTCTCACCTCGGGCAATGCTACCAATTAGATGAGTGGAGACATTCTTGTTGTGAATCCGTCCGGATGTTTGGTGTAGAATAACATCTCGAACAGGGGCCTCACTAGGGAAAAGAGAAAGACATCAGCAACAGGTTAGGGAACCATGCCTGAGTCTATGCCACAACAATCTCAAGAGCAGTGTACTCCAAAGCTCCACAAATCCAGAGACTGACAGAGTTTCTGAACAGGTTAGCCCTTTAATGGTAAAGGCTAAGTAAAAGGATATGTGCCGCCCCAGGTACAAAAGGAACTCATGAATGTTTAAAAATCCAAAATGAGAATGATTTTATGCATCAAAAAAAACCTGAAAGAGCTCAAAAAAAAAAAAAGGAGGAAAAAAAGACAATTATTATTATTACTGTCACATAAATCTGGCTGCTTTTCACTCAAGAAGCATCTGTCCAAGGTTCAATAAGCTCCTGAACGTCCATGTCCAGGCCTGGCTTCTGGTCAGCAGGGTACCATTAGACTGAGGTCTTTAAGACATCAAGGAGACTTGCCTAGCTCCCCCCCGCTGCAGTTTTTTGTCTCTGCCTTGAAGTCTTATGGAACACCACAGAAACACTCCAATTCCCCACAAGGATCCTTCCAGCACCAAAACAATAACAAACAGCTCACTACCATTCTGATTGCTCTGTCACAATTTATAGGACTGGCTGCCAGAGGTCTCATTAGGACAGCCTCTAATTGCCTCACCTGGAAAAAAACCCCAGGCAAATGAAGCTAAAATGTTGTTCTGGGCTTCAGACTAATTTGGCTTGGCCCAACCTTTCAGTTGTTACTCTTCCCACCATTAGACAGGTCACTGGGTTGCATACTACCCTTTCTCTGAAGATCAACATCACTTGTTTCTCTGCATTAGCTCCCAGTAAACCCCTCCTCAGGGATCTCGTTTTGTCACTCTGCTTGCCCAAGCTAAGAGAGTGGAATACAATGGAAGCAGCAGTATTCATCTTTGTGACATACATGAAGAGTGTTCATGGAAGCTCTGGTGCAGGTGGGCTTAAGTGATGAGCTGCCAGCAGTACAGCAGGACACCGAAGCAAGGACAGTGACAGCACTCCCCGCCTCACAACAGCTGTGTGGTGGCACCCCCTTGTGACAGGCCTCCACAGCAGCATTTCCTCACGTAGCCCGCAGGAACGCCCCTCACCTGCTTGAAGCAGAGCCGTCCCTTCCCGCGGATGTGTCCCGCTGCTCCGTGTCCCAGGTGCACAGGAGGATGGCATAGCCGCAGCCTGGCTGCGACACCATCAGCTCCGGGGAGCCATCAGGGCCCAGGTTCACAGAGAGGCTGTCCACCTACACCGGTAGAGACAAAACACTGCCAGGATGTTTTTGAGAACTTCTGAAAAGTTTACAGTGCTCCTTGAACCTAAATCTGGATATGGCAAATCTTCTGATAGAGCTGAGCAGGAGCTGAACAAATTCAGCTAGAAGCAAAATGTCCAAGTTCAGTAAAAGGTTGTTTCCCTACCAAAACCCACTTTAGAATAACACTAGGACTTTCCACTAATGCTCTCTAGTTGGGTGAGAGCAACCGTTTCCTAGACCAACCCAGCAGCTCTTACACATGTACAGGACAATCACTGGGCAAATCTCCTTTCAAGCCATCAGTCAACGTGACAATTGTTTTGTTCATAGGACTGAGATTTCATACTTCTTCCCTTGGAAGAGACACCTCTTGAAGACTGTATGACAAGTACTGCTCCGAACATCCTTTTTTCTTACCTGACCTTCTAGCAGCCATTTCTTCAACAGGAGCAGCTGCCCAGAGACGTGGTCTGAATTCTCTGATGAGTCCTCCCAGCGGAAGGCACGCACCACCCTGTCAGTGTAACCCACCACCAACTCACACTTCCCATCTCCATCTGCAGGGAAAAGGATAGATGGACTCTGTCAGGCTTTCATACCCCAAGAGCCCCAGCATTTAGAAACCACCGTGCTTATTTCTATAGGTAGCACCCCTGAGGATCCAATGTAATGAAAACTCGCACTTCAGAAAAATTCCTGAAGTTCTTGCCTCTTTTCTCCATGACTTGGCTGTGGTTTCCTAGAATTATCTTTTTTCAGCAAGATAGTAATTTCGTTCTGCAAGTTCCCCACAGTTTCTCTCCCTCCTGCCCCACAAACAAACTCCCTCACCCTGCACTCCCACACCAGCTTTGTGGCTCACCAATGTCATTGATCAGCATGACCTTGGTGTTGGCAGGAATGTGCTGCTTGAACACTGGGTTCTGCTCTTCTGCTGCTGCCAACTCATGGTGGCCTGAAGCATCTGGGTGTTTTGGAGAAGTCAGGTCAAAAAGATGAAACCAGCCTTCTGCACTCACTGCCACCACAAAATTCTATAAGGGAAGAAAAAACTTTTTTATTCTTCCTCTTTTAGAAACTGCAGAAGCTGTCCCACAGCAGGGCAAGGGAGCATACAAGGGCAGATCCATCAAGATCAATGACTGCTACAGAAGGAACAGAAAGTTTTTGGCCAGCATACAAACCACTTAGGTGCTGGTGGGGTCAAAACTTCTTATTCGTCTTTGTCAGACTGTGCTATCAGGCTGATGTGTGCACGCAATCCTCAAACAATGTGTGGCTTTCTCAATGCTCACGTCAGCTCTGCTCCCCACCAGGGCAAACACAGCGACAGTATTTTGGGCACAGTGCCTAAACTGGGACCTTCAGACTCATTGGTCCTGGCTTAACCCCCAGAAACAGCAATCTAACAAAAGAAGTCATATTAGAGCCAGTGGAATTTGCTTGGGAGTCCAGACTATTCTGCGTCTCAGCCTTGTTTAGATGACCTTAAATGCACACAGCCAAGCGGCAGAAGGGCCGTGGCCCACAGCAGGCATCAGCACAAGCAGAGCAAAAGCCACTGAGCAAAGGAGCAACCCTCAAACCACCAAAGCCTTGTGGTGCTCACACAGAGG
Source organism: Oxyruncus cristatus (assembly GCA_013399855.1). Classification (NCBI taxonomy): domain Eukaryota; kingdom Metazoa; phylum Chordata; class Aves; order Passeriformes; family Cotingidae; genus Oxyruncus; species Oxyruncus cristatus. The sequence goes on from VXAY01002913.1 coordinate 530,481, forward strand.
CACGTGGAAATCAGCAGTGCTCTCTGAATATAGGATGGATTTCCTTGCTCACTAAAACCTGCGTATGACTCACAGAAAGATACCAATTACATGTAAACAGAAGAACAGTTTAAAAACAGTAGTGCTAAAACTCTTTGAACAAGGGCAGATCCTGGTGTGAAAGCATCAGCAATCTGTCCTCCTCCATACTCAGTACATGACATGACCTTGATCTCCTAAGCAACTCCCACATGCCCTACAGACACAGCTGGGAAGAGTTTGGCTCCTCTCACCTTTCCTTTATTGCATACATCTCCCACACCAACACATGTGAGCTGCAAAAGAAAAGGCCATACATGAGAGAAGGCAACAAAACCCAGCACTTTGGGCTAAGCCTCTGCCCTACCCCTCCTCTCTCATAAAGCATCTCTTGAACTCTAAACAGTCTTTTGAAGGACAAGAAGAGGGGAGTCAGGGACAGAAACACATCTGTCACACAACTGGTCAGAGCCCTGGGTCAAAATCCACAGCGCATTGAGCAGGGTCAAGGTGGGACAGAAGTCCAGTTCCTGTGTTTATTCAGCTCATTAACTTCCAGCCCATGGGGCCACCTGTGGACAAGAGCAGGGTCTTGCATAACTACAGGAAAGGCATCAGATCCAGATCAGGCCTGCCATTCCCCTCTACGCTACATATTCATAGGCTACAGACAAGGATAGCACAGACACCAAAAGGCCCAGTCATTTAGAAATTTTGTTGAGAACTGACCATTCCTTGGCAAGATCGCACAGCCCAGGGTTTGCTGTCATCGTTCTTGTAAACATAGAGTTTTCCATTGGTGTCTCCCACCACTAGTTCATTCAGCTGTACAAGAGAATTGGGTTAGTAGGAAGAAGTCCACAATTACAGTAACAATATTCCCCTACAGCAATCAGTACTCATATCTAAAAATCACTCAGTGGGAAGAAGCAGCAAAACAAAACAAGAGTTAAAGGGACAGTCTTGAATCAATAGGGAAAGTCTGGGAAAATACAAAAGCCCTAGTTTTACTCTTGCAGATAGAAGACATAGAGTGTCTCCTTAGAGCAACGTCTCGTTACTCACTGCTTCTCTACCCACTGTTTCAGTGTTGTGACACTGACCATTTTAACATCCTGCCCTGCAAATCATCATCACCCCACCTTCCATCCTCCAAACTAGACTGACTTAAAATTACCCAAGGAAGATGATGGCAATGAGGAAAATATAACCATCCAGAAAGAGGCTTTCTCCAAAGATGACTGCTGAAAATCACCAACTGCCATTGCTTACGAGCCTACTCCCAGTATCCCATCTCCTGCATCATGCCTCTGTGTATTAAAATTGTGTGCATTCGGAATTCCCTGCACACCTTACCCCATATAACATAACTTCTTACGGAAAAATTTGTTTCATTATCTACCTCATTGCTAGCCATGGCACTTTATAGGATAAGGCCGTAATAAAATCTGATTGTTGATGGGAAGAAACAGTTTACATATACCTGGTTAAGCTAACCTCTTCCTAGTTACAGACAAATCAGCCACATCAAAATTAACCATTTGTGGAGGCTGACAGCAACATTCCCAATGCACATCTGTCCCTCACACAGTTTAAGAGACACTGGGACTTGGCTCTGCCCTGTTTGTGATCTGCTGTGCCCCACCAAAGTGCTTCCCCACACCCCTACATCCCCACCACCGCGACAGCAAGTGTCTCTCTTCGGGACCAAAAGTCAGCCTCCCCGCTGGATATACACCATCCAGGCCCCACGCCAGGGGTGAACAGCACGTCTGACGGTGACGCGAGCCCCGACCAGCTGCAGCCCAGAACCGCGGAAACATCCCCTCTGCAAGGGAACTCCAGCGGGCATTTGGACCCAAACCCTGCATTTCTGACACTGCTCAAGCTCCCCGTGTCCCTAAGCCTGGAAGCC
>VXAY01002913.1:532419-551719 GCA_013399855.1 Oxyruncus cristatus
CTCGGGGGCCGCCCCAGCCGCTCGGTCCTCCCCCCCCAGCCCCGTTCTGGCTTCCTGGGGCCGCTGCCCCTCGTCCCGCCCGCGCCCGTGTCCGAGCGCGGCCCGCGGGCAGCGCCGGGGCGCGGCCCAGCCCCGCAGGCGCCGTGCGGCCCAACGCCGCCCCCGCGCTCCGCACCGTGTCGTTGTCGGCGTCCCCCAGGCAGATGGCGTGCGGGAAGAGGCTGCCGGCGAAGTCCAGCGCCACACACTGCACGTAGCTGACGGAGCGCATCCCGCCGCCCCCGGGACCCGCCGCTGCACCAGGCACCGAGGGAGCCGGGAAGCGCCGGCGCGGGAGGGAATCACGGGAGCGCGGGGCGGAGCTCCCGGCAAAGACCTCTTGTTTCTTCTTCCAGAGACGACAGCGAGCCGGAACGCTTCAGTTACTCCAAAAATACCGCACGGTTATGGCAGGAACACCGCCCAGGATGAAGGGTTTATAAACCGAGAGAGACAGCTGAGTGTGGTTTACAAAGTCAGTATCGTAATTGTTTATTTTAAGCATTTCCTTTCTATAAGGACATACATAACGAATAGTTTATATTTGACGTTTACATGCATGACCTCACTGATTCAACACTAGTATGCCACCTTCTGCTGGCAACTAGGCCCCTTTGTAACGACAGCACGGAACATCTTTTCAGCTGCCTGAGTAAAGCATGTTTAGTGTCCTTAGTAGGTTACATTCCTAAACATTTCATAGTTTGTTATGTCGTAACAATGAGGGCAAAGTAGTACTTTCAAGACTGCTCACACTTAACATATCCACCATTGACTCTAGAATTTTTTAGATGTGCTACAGAAATCATCTCACTTTTTGCTTTCAGAAACACGTAGAACTGTCGTGCCTGTGGGAGATTTTTGAAAACTGCTGTTCAACAGCTTATCATTAGGACTTGGTACTATGCTTATTTTAACAGCAAGAACAGTTTCCATCAGAGGCTGTTATTTCCAGTAATAATTACCAACAAATCAAGATATTTACTTGCTGGAGAAAAAGTACTCTTGCTTGGCATTCCTGCCCCCTTTCCCACTTTTCCATGTCTATTAAGCACTTGTAACTCCAGTCAACGCTCACACTGTGTTGTCTTCCACAAGGGGCAATAATGCTTTGGTACAAGGGCTGTTGCTATCAAGTTAGAACTCAAGAAAAACACCTGTATTACCTGGCAGCGCTAAGACTTTATTAGGCAAATCAAATCAGCATTTCCTTAAACAACAGGATATACCAAACACTCTATCCTGCCTCTTCTCCTATCCCACCCCCACACCACTGAAGCTTAGGGCACTGCTACACTGTGCAGAGCAGTGCAGGTCACAGCTCCCTAAGCCAGAGAGCCCAGCAGCTGGAGGCGAATTGATTATCTTGGGCCCAGTAGTCAAGCAGCTCTTACCATTTTGGTGACAGTCCAGTTCTACAGCTGCTGTGCCCAAGCTTTCCTGGCACTGCTGGGAGGGCAGGTACGGGCAACCCCCCAGCCCCAAAGAACCCCATAAGTAAGCACTTATACAGTATTTCTGTCTCAGGAAAGGAGACTGGGAATCCAAAGTAAGATTTCCAACGTAATTCATGTTAAAACAGAGATACTCTCTGCAATATATACACAATTCCAGCCCATTGCATGCCATGCAAATCTTTCTCACCATAAAAAAAACCAAAACAAAACACCAAACATTTTATCTGAGAAGAATGAATTATCTACCTTCCTTCTGCAGAGCAGGCAGAAAGTGCCCCTGCAGCTAGAATGGTCTCAAAACAGGACACTGGAGATGCTGAGTTCAACACTACACAACAGGATAAACAGAACAGCTGAGTTTGAGTACTATGTTCCATGCCTGCAGACAAACAAAAAAACCCACCCCAGCAAAAAGCCCCCACAAAACCCAAAAGCACACCCACCCCCAAACAAGACACACAAACTGCAGAAAGAAGCAGAATACCAAGTAATAGCTTTCTTGTGAGATGGGGATAAGTAGACATTAGAATCACTCAGGAGCTTGTAGTTCATTAGGATGTAGAAGTATTTGTAATATGTAAACCTTTATCACTTAACTTTCTCTTCAAAGCCAGACACTTTCAGGTATCAATATTATGGGTTTTTTTCCTCTGGTCCAGTTTTACAACATGGGGGGCAAAGAGGAAGGTAACAATATGAACAGATAATAAGCTCTATGCATAGGTTACAGACTTGCTTTTTGAACAGTTTTCAGCAACATATTTTTTCCTCTTGCAAATATATGGGTAAATATTTTATCAAATATTGTGGGAATTTTCTATGGTAGTGAACAAACAACATAGAAAAACTATCAAGACACTGTGGCTATGTGGATGAGAAAACACTGAATCAGCAAAGGACAGTCAATTCTCTCAATTCTGTACAAATTCCAATAAAAACCCACGAAAAGTTCGGTTTTCTTGAGTTTAATTGGAGCTTTATTACTTAAGCTGTGACTTCAGTCTTCACCTTCAGCAATTTGCAAAGAGGAGGCATACAAGAAAGGTTACAATATTTAATGGAAGGGAGTCCCTACTGAACATGGGGAAAGAGGGCAACCCTAGGGCAGAACTGGGAGTGCCAATTTGTTCTGAAGTCTCATGTGAGGACTCCTGGAAAAAAGCTGATTACTTGAAAGAAATCAAGGAAATAATGTAGAAAGCAGAACCTTGGATTCAAGTAAGCTGGAACCAGAAAGAAACAAACATCAATGACAAAATGGGACTACCGACCTGTCAGCCTCAGCTCTGTGCCTGGGAAGATCATGGAACAGATCCTCCTAGATGCTATGCTAAGGCACATGGAAAACAGGGGGGTGATTTAAGACAGCCAGCACAGCTTCACCAAGGGCAAGTGCTGTCTGATAAACCTAGTGGCCTTCCGTGATGGAGTGACTACATCAGTGGACAAAGGAAGGGCTACAGATGTCATTTATCTGGATTTCTGTAAAGCCCTTGACACAGTCCCCCACATCATCCTTCTCTTTAAATTGGAGAGATGGATTCAATTGGTGGGACTGTTAGATGGATAAGAAATTGGTTGGATGGTCACATCCAGAGAGTAGTGGTCAATGGCTCAGAGCCCCGATGGACATCAGTGACAAGTTGTGTCCCTCAGGGGTCCGCACTGGGACAAGTGTTATTTAATATCTTCATAAATTACACTGATGAAGGGTTTGAGTGCACCCTCAGCAAATTTGCAGATGACACTAAGCTGAACGATGCACTTGACACACCTGAAGGATGGGATGCCATCCAGAGGGATCTGGACAAGCTCAGGAAGTGGGCCCATGGGATTCTCACAAGGTTTAACAAGGCCAAGCACAAGTTGCTGCACATGGGTTGAGGCAAACCCTGGTATCAATATAGGCTGGACATGAACAGTTCAGGGGCAGCCCTGCTTAGAAGGACTCGGGGGTGCTGGTGGATGAGAAGCTGGATATGACGTGGCAATGTGCCCTGTCAGCCCAGAAAGCCAATTGTATCCTGGGCTGCAACAAAAGGAGCGTGGGCAGCAGGTCAAGGGAGGTGATTCTGCCCCTCTGCTCTGCTCTAGTGAGACCCCACACCTGAAGTACTGCATCCACCTCTGGGGTCCTCAGCAAAGGAAGGACATTAAGCTGTTGGAATGAGTCCAGAGGAAGCCAGCAATTAGAGGGATGGAGCACCTCACCTAATGAGAAAAGGCTGAGAGAATTGAAATTGTTCAGCTTGGAAAAGAGAAGGCTTCAGGGTGACCAAATTGTGGCCTTCCAGCACCTGAAGGGAGCCTACAAGAAACATGGAGAGAGACTATTTACAAGGGCAAGTAGTGACAACACAAGGGAGAATGGCTTCAAACTGCAAGAAGGTAGGTTTAGATTAGATATTAGGAAGAAATTCTTTACCATGAGGGTGGTGAGGCACTGGAACAGGTTGCCCAGAGACACTGTGGATGACCCATCCCTGGAAATGTTCAAGGCCAGGTTGTATGGAGCTCTGAGCAACCTGGTCTAGTGGAAGGTGTCCCTGCATTCGGCAGGGGGGTTGGAACTAGATGATCTTTGAGGTCCCTTCCAACTCAAGCCATTCTATGATTCTATGAAAATGCAAATAAACCAAGCAGAGTAAATCCAGACAGAACCCAAACAGTAACAGAGGCTGAATGAATAAATAAAGTCACTAGGATTAAACCGGATTTATGCTGCCACTCAGCTTCTTGAACAGCCACATAAAGCTGTAACTGACTGTGGCATGGTGGCTTCAGCCTCTGCTCCCTTGAAGCCACTATCCAACCAGGTAGAAAAATAAAGGTCTAATTCACTGGAAATTCTTTCATTTACAAAACTAATGGAATAGGGTTTGTTTTTATGCTTCTGCTTCAACTTCTGATTTATCTTCAACTCCATTCCGCTCATCTTTCATTTCTGCATCTTCAGTGTGGCTGGTCTGAAGAGTAGCAGCTGACTAAATGGGAGAGACAAAGAAAATATATTAATATAATTACAAAACTGCTAGCACAAACATTGTTTGATTCTTATCACTAGGAAACCTAGTCTCCCCTGCAAGACTGAATTAATATATTAATTCAGCTCTTCAGCCAAGAGAAACAAAAAATTTCTTTTCATTTTTCATGCATCTAAGAAACCAGATGCAGTTTAGAAGAGGCTGAGATATAATACCAATATTAGGTGATTATGATTCATAATGCCTGCACATGCTTGCCATACAATACTTTCTTAGAAAAAGTCTTTTAACTAAAATTCATTTACAAAGCTTCTGCACAGCACTGCTTTTGTCCTGCTTCAATTTCAAGGTGATGTACTTTTAGCCACTCCCATAGCCTACCCCCAGCCCCCGCAATCTGTATGAGGCGCACTTGGGCTTAGCATGTAAAGAAATATCTTTGTTGGACAACTTGTTTCATGAAGAGTGACTTCAACTCAACAACAGTGATTTGGATGTCATCTGTAAGAGCTTAGCTGGAAGAAAACACGATCTGACAAGGTGGCTGCTCTAAAGCCCTCTCCTCGCTCCATCTTCCAGTCCACATAAAAAGGTGTAGAAGGCACAGAGCCATGTGGCAGGGATCCAAGGTCAGTTTTTTCAATAGGACATAACCAGCACATCCTGGCCTTGCAATAATTTTCAAACACAGTAAAGTTTTTTCATCTCAAAAACTAGTGCAATAAAACTGCTATTCCACCTGCCAGCCTAGCACCTTGAACCATCTTGTTTTATTATGATTTTGGTAGAGAAAACCAAGCAAAGTCTTAAGCATGCAATGCTGGGAGAGGTGAATAGGAGGGGAAAAAGGGGCCAAATCCTTTAACGTTACATCAACTTGGCTGCAACAAGAAACCGCAGTTAAAAGAACATCCAGGCATCAAAGGTCAACCTTTCATCCTTAGAAGCATTCTCTAAAGAGCCGAGTCTTCTCTCCACAGAAAACCTGTGAGTTAGCAATCCTGGGCTTAAGATAAGGTAATAAACATCCTGACCTTTAAAAATCCACACTTTACATATGTGAACTATTTGAATTTGTGAAATCAACTACTGATGCAAGAGTGGCTGGTGAATTCAACGGACTGTAAGACACACAGTGTCAGGAATTTCAGAACTATGGTCCAAGCTACCTTCTTAGCAAGTGGAAAACATTTGGTAAACAAACAGTCTTCCCCAGAACTTTGATCTTCTACTACCACCACTAATAGAGAAACTGTTGGAGCCAAAGTAAAGCAAAATTATAAATGCATTAAGAGGAAAATAAGTTTTTCATGCAAGAAAACGACCTCAAGACTGACCTAGAAAGTGTCCTTTAGAGTTTACAGTTCCATCAATCCCATTTCATATAAAACCATATCCATTTAAGGTAGGCCAGATGGCTTGGAGACAAAAAAAACCCAATGCACATTCCCAAGATCATCTAACTTGTTGAGAAGAATTCAGCAGGTCAATGACATCCTCCTTGTATCAGAAACAGTGTGGCCAGCAGGACCTGAGCAGCGATTGTCCTCTTGTACTGGGCACTGCTGAGGCCACACCTCAAGTACTGTGTCCAGTTTTGGGCCCCTCACTTCAAGAAAGACATTCAGGTGCTGGAGCAAGTCCAGAGAACGGCAACAGAGCTGGGGAAGGGTCTGGAACACAAGTCTGATGAGGAGCAGCTGAGGGAACTGCAGGTGTTTAGCCTGGAGAAAAGGAGTCTCTCTACAACTACCTGAAAGGAGGATGTGGCAAGGTGTGGGTCAGCCTCTTCTCCCAGGCACTGAGTGACAGGGCAAGATGAAACGGCCCCAAATTGTGCCAGGGAAGGCTCAGATTAGATATCAGGAAAAAGTCCTTCCCAGAAAGCCCAGGGCAATCCTTGAGTCACCATCCCTGGAGGTATTTAGTTGTAGATGTGTCTCTTAGGGACACAAGTTAGTGGTGGACTTCGCAGTGTTAGGTTGTTGTTTTGAGATCTTTCATTTACATTCAGTAGCATTCCAACCTAAAGGATTTTACAGTTTTACGCTGATTCATCCCAAGCAGATAGGAAAACTGAAACTAAGAGCTATGTCTTTCCATTACCCCAAACAGTCTGCAATGCAAAGATTGTGAGACTGCCTTTTGCCAAGAATATTATGCTTGGTTCAGCAACTCACTCTTCCTCTCTCAAAAGCAGATCTTACTGTGTCCCACACCTAGGGGAGGAAGCAAGATTCCCAGCAGCTGTGCTAGCTGAAAGGAGCCTTCACAATAGAGCCTGACAGCTGGCAATCAAATCCTGCCATTTCAAAAGTGATGATGCCTAAGAGTGAAATAATTCTAGTTTAGTTCCTGTATCTTTACCTTCCTGAGATTTTTTCATTAAAGCCTACCAAAACTAAGATACTGTGTGGCTTTACGTCACTGTGTCTAGAAGGACAAAATAGTTTCTTCCAAGCTCCAGTAAGCAAGGACTGTTGACACCAGGCTGCCTTAGCCAAAAAAAAAAAAAAAAGAGAGAGAGAAGAGATGGTTGTGAAGTGTTTTATGTAGGAAATTGTCAGCTGACAGTCTGAGATGACTGAGCTGTCAGGATACACTCATCTGAGGACACTAGGCCTCTGGAAAGACTCAATGACACAGTTAACCACAGGTAATTAACATACCAACATCTAATAATTTTTTGTATTCTCCATGCGTATTCTGGAAAGGTGGACACAAAGATCTGAGAAAATAACCTCACAAGATGCAAGCTTCTGCACTCCCCAATATTACTGAGGTTGAGTATGATGTAAATACCAGATTTATCTTAGAAGTTAGAGGTCTACCTAGTCCTTCTGCACCATCAGATCTAAGAAAAAGAAACAACATTGTCTTAGGATATGTGATTTTCACTAGTAACTTGGAATGTTTCTTACTAGCTGATACAACCTTGTTATAATCTGTATCCACATACTGCCATTATCAATTGAACAAGTATTTACTGAAGTTCTAGTGACAGCTTATTAGGAAAACCATCCATTTGTAGAATAAACAATCTATGACATTTGAAATGGAGACCATCAACCACATCTTAATATCTCCATGAGAAGCAAGATGGTGCTCAGCACCATCTGTACGGCAGACATGAGGTCTCACTAGATAGGCCACCCAGGCACCAGAACAGCCTGTTCTTTAGAATAATTGGTTCAAGGAGAAAAGGTTATTTTTTAACTGGAACATTATCATGTTTGTATCTCATCACTTCAATTGCTTTCTGATTAACACTGGTCTGTTGCAAATTCAGCTGAAATAAGAAAAGCATTCTGTGCAGTGCTTGGTACTGCTAGCTTCTTGTTCAAACAAGATGGCCTCATAATTTTGACTGGTGGCTATTTTGAGATCAACTTCTGCTCCCCAAAGGAGTCTACTTGAATATTCTCCTGCTATAATTATTTGTTCCAAGAAGTAAGCTGAATACCTAAACCACTGTTCCTTGTCTAACACGTGACACCACCTCTTGTAGTCTTCTGGAGTAGTGTTACTTACCTTTAAGTCTTTGTCTGCAAGCCTTTGGAACATGTTGGCATACATTTTTTTCTCCTTCTCATGCTGCTCCCGTATTTTTTGCTGACAAGTTACGAGTTGCACTTTGGCAGCTTTGTTACTTGGATAAAGTTGTATGACTTTCTGGAAATCTCCTCGGGCCAACTCAAAGTCATTGACAGCCAAATGCGCTTCTCCGCGCCGGAAGAGGCCTTTTTCATTGTTGCTATCCAATTCGAGTGCCTGCATTAAAAAAACCAAACCCAAACCAGATACACTAGTGATTTTTCTTTTATAAAAACTGTATGCAGTCAGAACACCAGAGACTGCTAGGAAATGTATCTTCTGATACAGACTCAAGAGTCTTTTCAGGGCGTACTAATAATGTGAGTAGAATACAGTATAAGTTAGTACAAAGAGGAATGAATATAGTAGGCTATTTGACAGAACCAGCAAGTCTAAGATTTAATCCCGGCTCTAATCCAGCTCTTTTGAAAGATGTATGCCAACATGACTACCTTCACCAAATGTTTCTAATTTCTAAACACTTGAATGTTCTCCATGTAGCAGTGAGTTAGAAAAAGATGTAGACAGTAATTATGAAAATCTGCTAGGTATTTTTAGTGTATTCAGTACTATCCAAATGCCAGCGAATAAGAAAGGCCCCAAACTACATGGTCCGTTGTTTGTCAGATTTTTAAAGCAGAAGATAAACTGCACAAGCAGTCTGCCAGTTTAAGAATAAATAACCCCCTACTACCTTGTTGCAGTTTTCCAAAGCCTGTGAGTATTCCTTTAGCTTGAGATGGCACATAGCTAGATTAAGGTGGGCAGCCAGCCTCAAGCTTTTGGCTTTTGATTCCTCCTCATCGGAGAGTCCTGATTCATGCTCCAGCCATGACACAATCTTCTTATACTGTAATGCCGCCCGTTTGTATTTTCCCTCCTGTAAACAAGGCAGTTCAATTATCACACAGCTCGTCACAGTAACTTTTATATCCCTCTTGCCCCTTCTGCTTACCTTGAGTAACACATCTGAAAAAAAGTATTTGATCAGAAAATAACTTCTATCACAAAAACATACTACTTTTAAAAGCCATTCCTGCAAAGGATCAGAAAACCTTCAGGAATACCTACTAGTTCCCCACTAAAGCTAGGGGTATATGCCAGCGTTGATACTTTACTCTGAATTCTGACCTTATATTCAACTTTTGGTACAAAGGAAGATGAGGCATTTTCATAATGTGTTATGAAGATAATGGGAAACTCTTTCTTTAGCTGGTTAAATTGCTTGAAACGGCTTCACAAATCTCTACCCAAATGTTCATTCACAGCACTATCCCACAGCAGAAATTTAAATACTGTAACCTTGCTACTATTCCATGTATGCCCCAAAGTTATCTGTAGGTACAGCAAACAGCTTTAACAGAGAACTCCCTGCAGAGTAAGTTCTTTGGATAATCCAATGGAGTTTCTTTTTTTCATAAGACTTCCCCTCCATTCTCCCTGTAAAATCTCACAGAATACCATGAACACCACTCAGAAATGACAGAAGCTGTAATCATCACTATCAACTCACGACATGGACTAAGAAATGCTATTATTACTTGGGGACTGTAACTTACCTTGAAGTACTGAGTGCCTCTCTCCTTCACAATGGAGCTTTGTTCCAGCTTCTCATCTGTATTCATTTCCCAAGACTCCTTAGCCTACCCAAAAAGAAATAGTTCAAGTCAACTTCAATACAACAATACAACTTCTAGGAAAATGAAGTGGCTATGTTGCTTCCCACAGTGAGATAGAGAGGTAGAGATGTTCGGCTTTGCATAGCTTTGCACAGCTTCTGGAAACCAGCCTAGAGCACAAGAGATGGCAACAAATAGGGATCCAATAAGAACAAGGGCCATTTCAGCCAAGAGCTCCAGTGTGTCATCATCTCTGGCAACAGTGGCCTCCTTATTTCAGATCACCATTCAAGGATTCCACTGTCCTTGTTCGAGCTGCACTCACACTTTTTCCCCTCACCTCCAGGATCTCTTTGGGGTTTCATCTCTTGTTCCTACCTTTTCAAAGCTCTTGAGTTTCACTTCATACTGCAGCTCTGCATCTGGAGGGATCTGAAATTTCTCATTCCCAGTGCTTCCAAAACCGTAGCTGTAAGACAGGGGTAGGGTGAGGAGGGAGAAACAGAAAAAGAAGAGAGTTCAGCGCTGTCCATCCCGCTATGTTTTCTACATAGGAAGATGGAGACAAAACCCCCATGAAAACCTGGGATGCCCATATATCATTATTACAAGACAAAGAGAATTCTAGGTACAATTCTAAAATTAGCAAGCATAAGGTAGAAGAGAGGAAGAGAAACCTAGTGTTGATTTCATTTATTTCTTACCGGTTCCTATTATGTTTTTTTTTCAGCTTAGCTGAAGGAAGAGCAAGTTATCCCTCCAACCAAAAAAACAAACCAAAATAAAACAAAAAAATCAAACAAACAAAAAAAACCCCAAACAAACAAAAAACCCCAAACAAAACAACAAACTTTCAAGTTATATGCATTTTGCTTTATATTTAAGGTCTGAAACTGAGTGTTTCCTTCAGAGCACCTGTATTTTAGTACTATTCTTAGAAAAGCAAAGACAATAAATACCAAGATTAAGTGAACAGCTGTACACTTAACATACTGCTAATGAGCTGATAAACAGGAAATGCCTACAGAAAGGTTCTGTGAAGCAACTCCAGTAAGAAGCTGCATATTAGCAGGAAAACCCTCAAGATCAGACTGCTTTGCTTTTCTACTCTTATCAGGTTCAGTTCAAGTTTAAAAAAACTTAATAAATACTGAAATAAAAACTAACATTTGATGAAAACAATCTGTGCAACTCCACTTGTTTCAGATGCATTCTCACTGTAATGAGAAAATTCTGCTTATATCTAGGACTATATAAGCACTGTTATACAGTAAGTACTAACTAAGAGGGACCACAAAAATCTAAGCTATAGAGCAACAATATTTTTTAAATATTCACAGAGATCAACACTACAGAGACTTAAGTAAAACTTATTTCTTTTGTAGTGCTACCACTTCATTATGAAATGGCAAAGCAATCTTAGCTCGATACTTCTCATACATGAGTTTTTACCACAGCACTGAAAAAAGCTGAAAAGTGTTATAACAAAACACTTAATTCTTGCCAGATTCTTAGTACAGGCCCTTCAAGTATCAAAAGATCAGGGAAAATGTACCTGGGTTTGAGATAGAACACAGATTCCTCCGATTTCTCCATTTTTTGAATTGCTTTCTCCAGACCATGAGGAAGATCGAAGTTTTCACCTTCCCCAATCTCAAACCTCAATTCCCGCTTGTCAAAAACACGATCTCCGTATCGGCCTTCAAACTGGACTAGTAACACAAAATAGAACACCACAGATTAAAATCAGAAGATATATATATATGGTACAGGGGAGGTAGCACAGGAGTACACTGGGAGTTCTATAAAGGCACGTAGCACATACAAAGTGCCAAAGCCTCCTTCTAAACAGTCTTTTTAACAGCTACCTATGCATGGTGGCTACTGGCAGGAAACAGAACTTCTGCTGTTAAATTTAACAGCCCCCTGTTTTTTGTTCATCTGTTTGTTTTTTCCATTCCAACAACAGGTCCCAGAACAATTCCTCTCTTGGTTCCTCAGCATATGGAAATACTTTATTAGACTCATCTACCTTTTGTGATCAGATAAGCACTTTTAACAGATTCAGTATCACTGGAAGAACACAGCTGCTGCTGGAAAATGTAAACCTTGCTAGAAATAAGAGAATGAAATCTTACTCTAGATTGTTAAGTTACTTGGTAAAGGAAAGAAAAGCCATGTATTCCTCTCTCTCAGGGCAAGGAGTTGTAGATTGTGAAAAAGGTTCTGCCATCCCACATGGTAAATTCATTTACTATTTGTGTAACAACAAACTTACTCTCTACAAGTGCATCCTCATTGGGCTTGGAGTAGCCCTCCCCTTTTTTACGGATTCTACGGATGATGCCACCATCTTCTTCATCAGTGAGGTCCTCCCCCTTGAACTCAAAAAGTTCTATCTGTGGAGGGAAGAAACACCTTGCATTTATTCTCATTACACCAATTTGGTAACTCACAGAATTTGTTCTACGGTGATCTCTGAAATTATAGCTATGCAGGAAGTCACTGTCTTAGTTAATGTCCTGTAAGATATAGGATAGCCAAGGCTCTGAAAATGATATTGGATGGAAACCAGTAGATCCTGGATGGAAACCTATTGAAGAATTTCAAATTTCAGGTTATATTCAGGCCTTTTCAGCTATTTTTCTCCACCAGTCTTGGTCTCCCAATACTAAAAGTTAGATCCTTTAAATGAAAGGACTGTGAACCTGGCTTCTGAATAAAGCTTACAAAAGCCACAATGCTTAGGGTTTACTTAAAAGAAAAAAAAGATTCTGTTGGCTTCTTTAATACTATTTGTGCTAATGTCTGCAGGCAGAACTATGGATAGTTGTTTCTGGTTGAGGTTTGTTTTTTTTTTCTAAGATGAGACAAAATACCTTTTGAACACATTAAGCCAGGAAGAATTTACTCTCACTTGGCACTGTGAGTGCTACCACACTGATCAGCTGTCCCACCTTCTTACTCTACAGTCAAGTAGAAGCACCAGTAGTGTCACTGCATCCATGGGCCAAGGAGGCTTTTAAGTAAGGCAAGGACAAAAGGAGTAGGACAATAAAACAAAGATGTAATCCTTATCCTTAATTCATGACTGTACCCTTAATTTCATCAATGGTCAAATTCAGATAAACTTTAAAGTGCTTGGAATGGAGTTTTGATTCCAAATGCTTGTCCTGAAACATTAAAACAATTCAAGGATATATTTTCAAACTTCAGCCATTCCCTCTCTGTTTCTTCATCCTCCTACTCTTGTGCCACAGGACAGTAGTTTCAAAACTTCTGTGCACTCATCCCTTGCAGGCCTGGACAGAGCCAGTGTTCTCTTTTTACTTGTTACATTTTCCCTTCTAGTCTTGCTGTATCATTGTGTATTGTGGGATCATTTCAGAAAAAAAATACTTCCAGAAGAAGGATAAAACAACATGACCATGATCTGGCCCACACCTTTAATGTAAACTCCCTGTCGCAATTAATTGTTTAGAATTTTTACGAGCTAGCATTAATGTAGGAAATAGCTATCCAGTCTGAATCCTCACATGTCCTCCCAAGTCTCTAATGTAAATCATAGTTTCACATGGGAGTACCATGATGAGATGGAAAAATAGTCTAGTCATAAAAGATATTTGTTGTTGCTATGAAATGAATTAAAAAGATATTTTGTATCCCATGTTTGAGTAAAATAATCGTAAAAGCAGCAAAAAAGAGCAAGCCATTATAAATCAGAATTGTTTAGACTGCCTCATTTAAAAAAAAAAAAAGTTCAGAGCTAATGCTGTGAAGGGTCCTGACACTGGACTTAAGATACCTGGAATGTAAAAGGAATTGAATATCCACCAACACAAAGAGTACTTCCACTTTTTATTTTGATGGACACCAAGTAATGAATAATATTCTGGTCTTTCTCCTTAGTCTGTCTGAACATTCTACTGATGGCCACACATGTATGTGTGTCCCAAAACTGAACACCAGTATTCTATGGAATAATCTACCTATTTATATTGTTCTCCAAAAATAATCACGAGGAAGAAAAAAAAAAAAACAAATTGATTAAGTATTTTAGAGTAAGGTAATTTTAAAAATCCCACTTAAAAAGAATCTGCCTTCTCTCAGGTAGAATTTATTTCAAACTAATTGTTGGAAAATTGAACTGTTTCAACAGTAGGAAAAATATATCCTCTCCAAACACTGATGAGACTGTCAGAGTATGCTTCAGAAACAGCTTTAGTATCGTCTTCCACGGAAAAAATCAAACAGAAGTCTCAGCATTCTGAGCAACCATTCCCACTATTGAAATAACACACAAGAGACAGCTGCTATTTCCACACCCTTTTGGGAAGAGGGTTGGGGGAGTGACTTAAAGATCAGTAGAAGACAAATTCTCTCCTCTCCTGGTGAGGTTAAGAGAAATAACTTGCTCCATTTCAATGATAACTGGCTCCCATTTCATTTTTTCAACTACTTCAGAGTCTGTCACTGAGACAGTCCACCATCCCAGCCTGCTCATTCCTACTGCAAATCATTCCATAATTAACGTTAAAACTGAACACTGGAAACCATTCAAATATTTTAAAAATGCCAAAAAAAAAAAAAGGAACCCGAGCCATTGCAGATCGGTAGCGGCCAGACTAAAATTTTGCCCAAACTACCCAAAATTGACCATGTTGTTTTCTTTAGAAAACCTAACAGTCCTTTCAAAATCCAGTTTTGAAAGCATATTGCATCACACTTTTTCTACTGTGAAATATGACTTTTGTCCGTTTTTCAAGTGTAGAGTTTTAATGACCATCTCTCACTTACCTCAAAAATCAGTGTAGCATTGGGAGGTATCTTTGGGGGGCTCCCAGCTGAGCCGTAGGCATATTCTGGTTTACATGTAATCCGACAGATTTCACCGATCTTCATAGTCGCCACAGCAATGTCCCATGCTTTGATCACCTCACCTGTACAAGTCAAATGTCAATCACATGACTGCAAGGCACACATGAAAAGCACGATCAGCTGAAACTCAGCATCATCACTTTTAGAACACAAAAGTTGAGACTGCAGAAACACTGAAGGACTTGTGCTCACTCTCACCTACCTACATCAGTTTTAAGCCTAATCAAATTCTGAAGTTTCCTGGGGACCCAAATTTCGCTATGTTTCTTCATTCCACGTGTAGCAACTCTTTTCATAGAATCACAGAACGGGTTGGATTGGAAGGGACCTGAAAGGTCATCTAGTTCCAGCCCCTCTACCAGGGGCAGGGACACTGTACTTCCTTCCTCAGAGAGAACACAAGTCATCTGAACACAGACACGGGCTGAAGTGCTTGGCACAGTCTCCAGTGTGACAAAGTAACAATAAACTCTTCCGAGAGGAAGGTCTCAGGGTGAGAGATTGCCTGCTCGTGTTTTGAAAACAATCCAAACCGACAGCCTTTTCTCTCTGTACTTTTATCAGTTGGCAAAGAGCACCACTAGTGGTAACTAAAAGTTACAAACATTTGTAACAAAAAGGGGGACGAAAACAGAAATAGTATTCCATCCAAAGCCAGAAAGGAACAGAAGTTGCAACAAAATCCTCTTTTTCAAGCTCTCCTACTTGCTGCTCCTTTCAACTCGATCAAGCAGCCTGTTAATCTTGTATTAATAGGTACACTTAATATCTCACATTTCAGTACAATGAATTAATCTCTTTTTTAAAAAAGAGATATTATTCATTTATTTAAAAGCAGCAGGCAAGGAACTGCCAGGGAAAAATGTAATTTTGAGGAATAAGATTTGCTGAAACAAGGATGCTTGGATTTTTGCATTCAAAAAATGAAGGATCTTGATAATAAAGAGATGCACTGCTCAAAGACTCATATTTGGGTTGATTTGGGAATTTTGTGGAAAAGGGAGTATATTTCATCATGCAGCAAGCAGCTGACAGCTGCTTCTGTGCACCCTGTCCCAGTATCTGATCACAATTAAATACTCTTGAACTGGAGTGTGCCAAACAAAAAAAACCAAAAAAACAAAAAAACAAAAACAAGACAAAAAACCCCAACAAAACAAAAGACAAAAAACAAACAAACAAAAAAAAAACCAACGAAACAAAAGACAAAAAACAAACAAACAAAAAAAAAACCAACGAAACAAAAGACAAAAAACAAACAAACAAAAAAAAAACCAACGAAACAAAAGACAAAAAACAAACAAACAAAAAAAAAACCAACGAAACAAAAGACAAAAAAAAAACAAAACAACAAAAAACAAAACACCACCAAAATGCATATTCTGGCTATTTCACTACCCTTTGTTGCTGCACTTCAGGGCAGATTTGCTCCCCTGGAGTGCTTTGTCTGAGGCCTGTGAATCCTTCATCAGGCTTCAAGGGGGTACACAGTTCTCTCATTCAGAAAAATCTCAAAGACATTCTGAGAGAAAAACTCTGAAAACAAGTAGTAACTTCAAAAGGTAAAGGAGGCACACGTGCAAGGAAATCCTACGTCAATTATTAGCAAAATTGATCAATACCAAACACAAGATATTACCTTTCCCCAAGTCAAATGAAAATTTGTCTCTCCTGTCCAGACTGGAGTCAAATTTTGTGCCATCAAGAAGCCATCCTGTGTAATGGACAGTCACTTTATCACCTATCATTGGAGACTCTGTCCCACTGCCTTCTCTCTTGACAACCTGAGAAAAACATTAAGCAAACAGCATTAAGATCATGGAAACTAAGTCTGCCTGTTGGACATGAGGTCTATTTACTCAGATGCATGCATTATCATCTTCAGTAGATAAAAGATTTGGAGCTTTACTTCAGTTGTGTGGAAATGGATTGACTATTCTGCCTGCAGATTACCAGTGCTGCAAATGCAGAACCTCAAGATGGCTGTGCTGTGATACGAGAACTTAATTGGCAACAGTTGGCACCAGCTTACAGATCTCTCTCTCTATAGTTAGCCATGTCACTTACCTTTCCTCAATAAGATTTTAAATGATCTTGAAACTCAAACTGGTAAAGTATTAGGCAGGGGGGTTTTGCTTGATTCAAGTATTTGTCTCATCACCTTTCTATCATTACCACGAGTTCAGTGTTCTAGGTAAAGCATTTAAACAAGACAACAAGGTGGTTGTTTCCATGCAAAGTCTATACTAACATGTAATCTGAGATTACTTGAGTTAAACCAGGTAGTTTAACAAAGTTTAACAGAATCTCACCACAGAGCAGGTTAGTTTTATCAGCTTACAGAGTAGTACTTAAAAATTATTATATTGCATTAATTTTGTCTCCCTGCAAATCTGGCATGGATTGCCAGCACATCTCACATACAGTTGCAAGAAGGATCTGATCTTCTCGAGGTTCCCCAGCCAGCCTAGCAAGACCGGTATCAACTACATCTACCCTATCCAAAAAGCAAGATCGGCCAACCTCTCCGGTGTTCATTTGAAATTCACACAAATATAGAGAATAATAATGACATCTCTCATAGGCAGGGAAGTGAAGCCTTGCCCGTAACAGGGTTCCTGAAGTTCAGATTTAAATTTTCTCCAATACCAATTGAAACCATCTAGCTCTGAGCCAAAGCTGTGCATTACTTCAGCTAGGCAAAAATGGAGGACCCTATTTGCTCGGATCATGGAGACCTGGAAAACATACTGTTCATACAAGATAAACATTTATTCAAGGCCACTTACTCAAAGTTATGGATTGGCATCCCTCCTTTAAAGAAAAGCTATAAAAGTGTCATGTTTCTACACCAATCACGTTTTTCATTGAAGGAAGCAGACCCTTGGGAGTCTCCTTCACAAATTTCAACCTCTTACAACCCATCACTGTCCATCTACTTTGCCTCCCGCCATCCCTGCAACTATACAACTGCAATACCAGTACTCTTCATCCAAAACCAAGGCAATGTTGGCAGTTTCTGTCAGGCTCTTAACAAGCTGAAAGCACCTTACTGGATTCATAAAACAAAGAAAAAAATCCACAAATGAAGAAAACCCAGGAAAAAAATACTACCTGCTGTTTCCTAGGGAAAGAATGCTCAGTGTGAAAAAGGATGCCTGACCTCACACAGCACACCATCCCTTTACCCTGAACTGCCTCAGTGCTACAGCAGCTATTAGCATGACAAAACTAATCTATTGGTATCTCTCCCAAGGAAGGCAATAGTTCAAGCAACCACTCTTATAGAGATAAGGAAACAGGGACCTATGAAAAAAACCCTATGAATTGGGTAATCAACCTAACCTACATAATGCTTATATATATATATATATATATATAGTGGATCCAAACTAATTGTTTTAAGGCAGCCAGTCTGAAAGGCTTTTGGAAAAGTAACTGCATTTAACGGAAATTTACTAAGCTTTTCCAAATACCGTATTCTTGTAGTGTCATATCAAGGAATCCTATAGTAGCGAATATTTCATTTTCATTATTTATACAGTATTATTCTTTTACAATTATTTCATTTTGAGGAGACTCAAGTTTCACTTTTTTCATAGACTCAATATGGCAACCCTATTTTCTGTAAGGTTTACATTTCCCTTTCAGATGGAGAAACAGGATTTTCTGGTTCATATCGTGGATTTCAAATCATTTATTTCTAAACTTCAATACTAACACTAGAATTAGTGAAAGCACATTCAGCAGTATCAGGTAAAAACCTGTGGATACTATCTGATACAAAGCTAATGCTAGCATCAGAGCAATGATACCAGTACAAAATTGGTGCAGGTTTGTTCAGAGCTAGACCCTCGGTTTCAATGGGTGCATTCTGCACTCCAGAAATTACTAGCAAAGTAAAATTCATGAAGACTGGACTTCATGACCTCTGCCCTGTTTTGCTTATCAATTCAACATCTCACCTTCTCTGTGGTTTTCACCACCTCAGTTATTTTGCTAGTATTTTTTACTCCCCTCCTTAAAAAAAATTTAAAATAAAAAACCCCAAAACAAACAAACAAAAAACACAAACAAAAACGCCCACAAACCCAAACACCTGCTGCTTCATCATTTAAAGTAGGTACTGCATGGATTAGGCAGCCGATCACTGCCTTCCACAATGCTCCAGGGACCTGAGCTGTGGGAGACCCACAGGCACCTTCTGGGCAGCCGTGCAGACGAGAATTCTGACCTGATTATTGTGCTATGTGCAAAAAACAGAAATTCTCACCAAAGCATGCTAGCAAGAAAGACGGGAAACCAAGAGCATAGAAGACAACGATAGTCCCTGCTATCCCTCCTGAATGGAGATGGCGACTCCATGACGAACCTAAAATTTAAAGCCAGAGGGCTCTAAAGGTTAAGACCAGAATTTTGCCTTTCCTGTGGCGCCACTTTTTTCTTCTGAATACCATAACTCTGTTCTTCTGAATACCGAAATTTTACTGCGATCGAATAACGCTACTAAGGATCGTTAAAGGTTTCAGCGGAGACTGAGGAAGTTTCTAGAGATATGGAAATAGGCGACGTCTGACAGAGGAAGTTCGTGCAACTCCCCCTCACGGTATAAATTCTGCTGCCCTTATCGCCCGGCTTCCCAGTTTACAAAGGGGAGCAGCGGCTCCGCCGGAATGCGCGGCACCGCCGGAGACCTGCCCGCCGCCCGCCAAGCGGCACGGCGGGGCAG
>VXAY01002913.1:552180-597462 GCA_013399855.1 Oxyruncus cristatus
CCCGCGGGCGGGCGGGCAGCGCTTGCGCAGCCGGGGCGCGCTCCCGCCCTCCCCGCCGCCGATGTTTAATCGCCCGCGCTGCGCCAGCCCGGCCGAGCTGCCCGGGGACCGCCTCGTCCCCTTCTCCGCGGCGGACATAACGGGCCCGGCGCGGCCAGGGCGCCTGCGGAACACCCGCTCGCAGGCCAAGAGAAACGCCTCCCCCCGCCGGCGCAGGGGCCCCCCGAGACAGCGCGGGGGGTGAGGATGGGAAATAGCCGCCTGGTACCTTGAGGACGCCCTCATCCTGCTTGGGGGTGATGTCTGTCCCTTCCAGAGGAGCCCCGTCCGCTTTCATCTCCTCCGCCGTCATCCCTCCCGCCACTGCCACCGCTGCGCAGGGAAGGGCCGCCTCGCGGGGTCGGTGCTGGACTGGGCACCGGGAATGGGGCTAGGGGAGCGCCTCGCTGCACCTCCGGCTCCGGGCACCGCGGACGGGGGCGGGGGCGGGCACCGCACGCGAGCTTCCCTGCTGCTCTCGCCGCAGCGCCGGCCCCTGGTCGGAGGGGAGGAGGAGAAGGAGGAGGAGGAAGGGGAGGGGAGAGGGAGGGACCGAGAAGTTTCTAGAGCAGCCGCGGGGCTGCCGCAAAGCGCCCGGCTGTGCCAGGGGCCGGGGTGAAAGTGAGCGTGGCCCCTGGGGGCGGAGAGGCCATTGCCGCCGGGGCAGGAGTAAGGCAGCTGCTTGGCCGCATTATACGCCTGGGGCGGCGGGGGCTACGGAGAAGAGGAGGAGGAGGAGGAGGAATAGATTATTCATGACAGGAGGCAGGGCGCGCTTCTACAGCGCTCGGCTTGCGGAACAGGAGCGCCCACTGCTCGCAGGTGTTGCAGGGGAACCTGGCCCGGCAGCGAGGAGGAGCTGCTGCGCCCTGCCCTGCCTTGGGCAGGTGTTGCTGTAAAGTGCACCTAGAGTGAAAGTAACCTTCTTGTCCTCTCAGTAATAGCAGCCCCCCTCGTCCCCCTTCGGTATGAGCAGCCCCGTGCAGGTGCGTGGGCTTTTATCCTTTTCGCCCACCACGCGGTCGTGGACTTTCACAGGAAGGGTTGTACAAGCGGGGACGGAAGCACCGTGCTGGCAGCGAGCTCAGACCTCTCTTGGCTTGCAGGGGTGGGGATCACGTTAGGAGCCATGTGCTTGAAAACGATTTGTTACCCGAGACCAGGGAAGGGGAAGACGTACTTAAAGCACAGAGTGTAAGCTCTGTGTTTATCCGGATGAATACAGATGGGCAAAAGTCAGCACCGTTTTGTCCCCCAACCTGCCGGTGGAATATTTGGGGATGCATAAATAAAACCGGTGTTACGGTGCTTTTGGTCAATCATTTGCAACATCCAATGATCTAAAATCAGACTAGAACCTTGTCCGTCATCTTGGGCATAAATAACTAAAGCAAGAGTGTTAAACGCATTCAACCTTCCACTGCAAGCCATTAATACCGGCTGCCCCGTCCAGCTTTGCCCACCCGCCGCATAGGGTGGCACCTTTCCCGGCTCTTCCTGAACTTTCCGCGCTCTCTCTCCGCTTTCCCGCTGGGTGCTGGGCTCTGGGCGGGTGCGGCGGCACCGCAGCCCCGCCTGCCAACCTGCTGCAGGCGCTCCTCCGCGCCGCTGGCTCCAAAAAAGCGCTCGGGCTGCGCAACCGCGTCCGTACCCTACACACTCGCTGAGCGGCGGAGGGATGGGCAGCTGCCTGCTTCTGCCTTTGCGTCTTCAGCGTGATGTTTGAGCCTTCATTAACAAAACTGAGTACCGTGGGTGAAAGGAAGGGGGTTCGCAGGCAGGTGTGCTGTGTTCTGGAGTTGTTTTTCCTTCGCCGCACGAGCCCATACAATGCAGACCTCTTAGGTTCAGAGGGGATCCCTGGAAAGGCTGCAGGAAGTCTGGCAGTTTGTGAGGTTGCTCTGTTAGTCCCGATGCTGCATGCAACCTGGAGTTGTTCTGTGCCGGTATAAAGCTGTATCTGTGCACGGTGCACAAAAACTCCAGCAGCCTTAGTGGGCTCTGCTGATGCCAAAAGAAAGTAGAGCCTAAATAAAGAACCTGTAGTTACTTTAGCAAGTGGGTGTAAACTGCAAAATCTACAGGTTTCCCCTGAGGAAGACCCTGCTTTTCAACCCCAAGCAAACATACACTTTAGTGCACTTTCCAGCTGAGTAAGCAGAGGGAAGGTGAAGAAAGAAAGAATTATGGTTTCTGTGTGCATTTGGTCTGGAAGCTTCTAGCTGCTTTCAGTTTGCAATTTAACATGGATGAGTTATTTGATTGCAGATTAGATCTGCGGGAGGTTCTGTACATAGACTCTAGACCCTGATACACTGAGGAACACAGAGAGAAACATCTAAGCTGGTTCTGGTCCAGCAAGTCTAGCAGGTCTTGTTAGGGGAGGCACAGCAAAAATACAGGAGATACTTCTTCGTCTAATGAGTCTGTATGACACTGAATTTACATTCTCCAGTCAGTACTAACACACAAGTTCTCTACAATCCCAATTCATCAGGCCTGACCTCTTTCCTTTAATCCAAATTTTCTAATAATAAATCAACTATAGTTGGTTCAATATAAATTTTTGCAGATCACCTGCCTCATGTTTGGCAATGAAGGTTCTGTTTGGGACTGGTACTTTTTCAGCCACATGTTGTATATGTCATAATCCAGCATTTAATAATTGCAGTATGTAGAATTGATGCCAAATTATCTACAACTACCAAACATGCTAGAATCAAGTTTAGGAGAGTGATAAATAGTAGAAAGGAAAGGAGATCTCAGTGGAGATCACTTGCAGATGTTATATATCCCATATTTTCAGCCATCTCCCTGTTTTCAGCATAGCAATGCAAGCTCTTACATAAGTAATTTAAAGCACGTGCTGTGAGCTGTGTCCCATATTAACTTTCTGAGAATACACAGATACTGTTTAAGGCCTTCCTTAAGGGCTGTGTGGGGAGAGCTTTATGAATCAGGCAACAGAGATAGTAGCAAAAAGACAGTGAGTATTTTAGGTGATGTCAATGTCATAATGCTTTTATTGGAGTATGGAGGGAGGGAAGGCAGGTTAGAAAAGGAGACTCCTTTAAGGCATTGCAAGGGAGCCTCGTATCAGGCCTGTTTTCAGAAAATACATCGTTGAGACAATTTTGAAACTAAAGGCAGTCACTAAGCAAGATGGGGAGAATACAAAGAAAAGATTTCAGAGCTTGATGGGTATGCTTAGGTGAAGTGAAGATGAAAAATCTGGCAATAGCTTTCAGGCAGAGTGGAAGACAAGTGAGATGATTGCGTCAAACAGCAAAGAACAGCCCGAGCAGTAAAATATGCTGAAAAATATCTAATTGCAGCAAGAGTTTGGAACAGCCTCCCAGGACACAAAGCCAATCTAAAGCTGGTCAGCAACATGCTAAAATTATGAATAGGCTTATTTAAAGACTAGCTAGAGATAAAAAGGTTTGGACATAAAACATAAAAGATGGCATAGGGCAGTACAGCTCAGCTGGAGCTGTATTGGCAGGTCCTACACAGGCAAGGGCAGGACTCAAGGTGGCCTATAGCCCATCAAGAAGGGAGGACCTTTGGGTTGCTGTCAAAAGGTCAGCTTCCTGGATATGCCATGGCTCAAGTCACTGCACTGTGTAGCTTGACCAAAACCCCACTAGGACAGGCTGTGGCCTCAAGTTCACTTGCTCAGCTGTGTTGATTATGCTGGCACTGCAGACTCACTGGAACTGGGAAAAGGAGTGAGGAATGCATGTCTGCACAAGCTCAAAGATGGCATTACGAGATAACAGCAAACAGAATAACCAAAAAAGGAATGACCCTGGCTATTAATTTGTGATTGGAACAGGAACTGAACCCAAGCTTGTCGTGAGCACTGGGTTCACGCTTGATTGGCTTGGAAGGGCAGAGCACAGGGTGTAAGAAAGGAATAAAGACAGAAGCCATACACTGTATCAACTTGGACTTGCCACCAGCTTGCAGATGGACTGACAGCCCAGCCATCAGCAGGGACACCCCTGATGCCAACTGCAAGGGAAGACAAGATTCAACCCAGTGTGGCTTGAGTGTGGTGAAGACATTCCTGGGGAAATTAATACCTAAAGGAGAGCTCACAGGACATGAATGAAAGCGATAATTTGTGCACCCATGTTATCTGCAATAAGGCTTTAAAACTTTGGTTGANTTGATTGTAAATATCTATATTAATATAACTGCAATAATGAAGAGCTTAGTAAAATTGTTAGGTTTTTTAAGCTGGCATACGTTTCTTCTGAGATATTGTTTGGTTAGTCTCAGAATCCAAAAGAGACTCAAGATGTTGGTGTGTCACACTTATGCTGAGTTGGAAAAGAATATGATTTAAGAGATCAGGGATAGCTTGTAGTTACTTCTGCTTGTTGCATTATAAAATATAACAGTGTTAAGGAGGAAGTTATGCTCAGTATATAGAATTGCACCTTTTTGTTGCAAGAAGCGATGCTACCCTTGAAGTCCACATCTCTATGATGAGGGCACAAACCTTCATCAGTCTAACCCTACATCATTATTTGGTGTGACATGCCTGTGACAGGCTATTAAGAATGTCACCTGCTGCCTAGCACCTGAATTATACCCTGCCCGTTTTTCATTCTCAGCTTCACTGAGCTATCCCAGTATCCCTGCTTTCCCTTGCTCCCCTCCAGTGCCGGATTGGAAAAGGGCGCTCTGTATCTGCAGTTCCCAGGGTTTTCTGAGCTGCTCTGCTCCTTGTTCACCAACAGATGTCAACATTTTTCTAAAACTATGGGCCGTAGGACTTGCAGATAAGCAAGGTTTAATTTTTAAAAGATTATTTCCAAGTATGGTTATGATTTCTTCTCCTTTGCTTCTGTACATTACCTTCTATTTTTTAGTAATTTCATTTATGCGATATATACACTGTCCTTTGTTGATCACAGATGTAGATTTTCAAGAAGACTAAACAGCAATTTTTTTGTATAGATGTCTCTTCTGATTCAGCATATTTCTGTCTTTACTGATCATAGCTCATCGGCCTAATTTCAGTTCATAGGAAGTTAATAAAATTAATTTTAATTAAGGTGTTATTTACCTTTCCAAATGCAAAATTATTTTAAAATACCTAGTCAGGTTTCATCATCTGCTTTCATTTTGTTCTTTCCTTGCCTTAAAAGCAATTAAGATTACTAGACAAATGTATGTATGGACATTCTGATTTTATATTTCTTTGCATCCTGTTAGCCAGTGAGTGTGCCCTAATGTGTGTATGTTAATACCACCAGAAAGGATGGGCAATTCTTGTTTGTTTTTTTTTTTCCTTGAAGTACAGCAACATTTTACTAGGCTTAGAAACTGTAATGTTTTGCAATCTATTGCTGTGAAGTGCCATATGAAAATAACACCGATAACAGGGCAATTATGGATGGCAATTGCCTGATTGGTTCTCCTGTACTTTTACTAAAAAATACTTTTTTTAAGGTTTCATCAATTTTCGATCTCTTTCCTAATAACTCTTGGGATTGTCATTGTAAAAAAAAATAAATACAGTAACTTCTTTGGTTAATTTCTTTATTAATCTAATTTTAGAGTTCTCATTAATTTTCAACCTAATCTACTCTTTGGCTCTCTTTCCCCAAGACTTATTTAGATTTTGCGTTTTTAACTTTTATTATATAATCTTGGAAAGGTTTTTTCTTTAATGTATTTTTTTCTAATTTTGTCTTTCCCATGCAAGCTTTTCTGCTTGACTGCCTGCACCTTCTTCATCTCTCTCCTCTGGCTGTGTCAGGGGAAGTTCAGATTGGATGTTAGGAAAATGTTCTTCACAGAGAGAGAGAACTTGGTCAGGCACCAAGCCTGTCAGAGTACAGGAAGCATCTGGGCAATGCCCTTACTCATATTGTTTAGCTTTAGGCAGTCCTGTGAGAAGCAGGGAGTTGGACTTGATGATCCTTACGGGTTCCTTCCAGCTTGAGATATTCTGTGATTCTGTGATCTGTACTAGGTGCCTTCTTTTGCCATAGTTTTGAGCACTTCTTGGAGAAAGGTGGTTGTCCAAGTTTAAGTGTTGTGTTCTCTTTTGTGTGCAGTCAGTTCCATCTGAATTTATTGCTTCATCTCATCACCTTTTTTGCACATTGCTTGATCTTTCTTTACATCTCATGGCTTACTGCTTTAGCTTGCCTGGCTTATCCACTGGTGACTTCAGGGTGCTTATACTTTCACAGGTATAGGGCAAAGAATGTTCAGTTCTGGGAGTTGTCACGTTCAGGGAAACACAAGTTTGAGCCCATTCAGATGTGGACCAGCCTCACAGTTACCCTGGATGCTGTATGCATGGGAGCACACACTGGCTAAGACCAAGTTCCTGATCCTCCAGCAGTAGAGGCTACTGAGCACACTACTGCCCCAACATCAGCCCAGGCTCTCACTTGAGTGCTTAGACCAGCTGCAGAGCCCACTTAGTCTTGCAGTGTAGACACTGCTTTTCTTTATAAGAATGTGCCATAGAACTTTGAAGTACCCTTGCAGTTTTTATATATGTTAAATTTGTATTTGTGCTACACAGCACACAAGTCACAGAATCACAGAATGTTTTGAGTGGAAGGGATTTCAATGACCACCTAGTCCAAACCCCCTGTCATGGGCAGTGATACCTTCTATTAAACCAGGTTACTCAAAGCCGCATCTTACCTGACTTTGAGCATTTTGACTGATGGGGCATCCACAGCTTCTCTGTGCAACCTATTCCAGTGTCTCACTACTGTCACTGTAAAAAATTTCTTCATTATAGCCAATCCAAATCTACCCTCTCTCAGTTTAAAACCTTGCTGATGATGCACAGGTGTAATGAACATAAGTATTTTTGTAAGTATCTTTTGTAAGAGATACATAAGTATCTCTTCAGCAAATGCCAAATGTCAGCATGCCTCTTATTGATCAATTTGTCAAAAAACATGTTAAGAAGCAAGAGTCCATCAATTCTTTGCTAGCTGCAGAATTTGCAGCATACTTAGGTTTTGGTTATTGGGCAGAAAACAGCTAGAATGTAAATCTGAAAGAGAGGAAAGACTGGAAAATCCACAGGTCCACTCTGTTTAGGAAGAACAGCCAAGTCCCTAGGAATTGTGTGTCTCCCTCACGTAGACTGCCTGTGTTCTTGACAGGTGATCCACCCCACTGGCTGTCCTGCGTCTTCTGTCCTGTTCCTCACAGATACTCCACAATCCCGTACTTTTGACTCATGAAGATCCTCACAGGGTTTACAGGGACCTTGAAGACTCACCCTGAAGTGACTGACCACTTGACACAAAATCTATTCCCTTATTCACCCTTAGAGCTCTCCCAGGTCATCTGTCTCACAGACATTCTTCCTGAGTGGACCAAGGGGTATTCCTTCCTTTGTAGCACATCTCTTTTGCTTGTATGTGATGGCTTCTGGACAGCAGATGATACAATCTCAAGTCTGTATTTAATGAAATCCAATTATCTTCCCCCTGCATATTTGTCCCTTTTCCAGAGACAGAAGAAAGGCTAGGATAGAGTTGGGCATCTTGCAGGATTTATAAATGTATGCTCCAATACCTACTCTCAATATTCTCAGCTCTGCAGGGAGTAGGAACTCTCTGGAGGTGAGAGGTGTAAGGGGCAAGAGGGAAGACAAGGCGCTCCAAGTCACTCCTCTGAATCCTGAATGACAGAAACTGCGTGAGAGTGAGTTGTACTCTCTGTCTCAAAGCCTTCCTGTTTGCACAGTCACAGCTGCTGCAGCTCAACAGAAGACAACCTCAAGAATCTGTCTTGAGACTCTGTCATGGAGAATTTGTACTTCCACATTAAGAAGGAAGGCAGCGAGGAGCCAAGATCTTCCCCTTCCTTCTGTGTGTGGCCAACAGTAGTTGTTTCCTCCTGATTGACATGAGAGACATACAGACAATCTTCTGTAGCTTCCTTCAGTTCTTCTTAGCCATGTATGTTTTCTGTCCCTGCTATGTTTCCTCCCTTCTCTCTCTTGAAAGAGATAATCTGTAGTTGTGTCTGTTCTGTGTATAGTGAGTGCACTTCCTTCCCTCTCTCCACAATGAAATGCTTAATACGATTGAAATGGAGAAACAGTGATTACATAGGAATTGGGAATTCTCTTATATGGTGACAATTGCTTTCAGTTAAGAGAGAGTTAAAATCCTTCACAAGACAGCCACACCTTGCTGTGGGTAAATGCCAGGGAGCAGCAATTTTCCCAGGTCCAGAGTTAAGGATGTTAGCTTTCAGATCCTGTGATAAGAAGAAAGGCAGGGGGCTAAGAAGTTTTCTGAGTTTACTTCAAACCTAGTCCTGTAGGGTAATCATCATGTAGAACACCTGAAGAACAATTCTAAGCACAGGTACAGGCTACATGGAGAATTAATTGAGAGCAGCCCTGCTGAGAAGGACTTGAGGGTGTTGGTTGACAAGAAGATCAACATGATCTGGCAATGTGTTGCAGCCCAGAAAGCCAGCTGTGTCCTGGGGTGCATCACAAGCAGCAGGACCAGCAGGCTGAGGGAGGGGATTCTGCCCCTCTGCTCCACTCTTATGAGACACCACCTGTAGTACTGCATCCAGCTCTGGAGTCCCTAGTACAAGGAAGACATAGACCTGTTAGAACAAGTCCAGAGGAGGGCCACCAAGATGATCAGAGAGCTGGAGCACCTCTCATATGAAGACGGGCTGAGAGAGTTGGGGTTCAGACTGGAGAAGAGAGAGCCCTGAGGAGACCTTAGAGCCCCTTCCAGTACCTGAAAGAAACTACAAGACAGCTGGAGAGAGACTTTTTACAAGGATATGGAGTGATAGGACAAGGAGTACTGACTTTAAACTGAAAGAGGGCAAGTTTAAGTTAGATGTTAGGAAGAAATTCTTTACTGAGGGGATGGTAAGGCACTGGAGCAGGTTTCCCAGAGAAGTTGTGTGTGCCCCATCCATGGAAGTGTTCAAAGCCAAGTTGGATGGGGCTTTGAGCACCTGGTCTAGTGGAGTGGACTAAACAGCTCAGCAGCATCAATCCTTATTCAGACAAAATAACTTCCCAGGTCTTGTTTTGCCCCTGTTTTCCATTGTTTCAGGGCTGGGGGGAGGACATGAAACTGCAGAAACTTGTTTGCCCCATTGCTTTTGTTCTCCTGAGCCACATGGTCCAGCAGATGGAGAGGGGGTCAGGTGCCATCTTGCCTTTGTCTGAGAAAATGGTGGTGAGCACTCTCTATGGGAAGTGGTTTTGTTTGTTTGGTGGTGGATGCCCTTTTGTGAGTAGAGCACTCTCTCTTTTGTTCCCTCTTTAATTGATACTGATGTGGCTATGGAGGGTTTTTCAGTAAAACTGTGATTCCAAGTTATGGTCTCTCCAAGTGTTTCCTCTGTTGTTGTAATGGATCAGGGGAGTGGGCAACTTGAGTGGGGTTAATTTTCCTGCTGGGTTTTTAAACCAGCACAATGGGCAATGTAGTTTTTGTCCTACGTTAATCAGCATGTTTGGCTCATAAATCTCATGTAAAACAGTGGAATCTCATGATAGTTTGGGTGGAAAAACAGAGCTTCCAGGCACGTCCAGAGGATAAGAAATAAGGATGATACTGTCATTCTTGATCAGGTTGCTGTTTCTAAGCACCCTGGGGCTTGTGGCAAATTCAAATCAAGGATGCAGCTGCCCCAGGACTTACCGTTTTCCTGCGTTTGCATGACAAGGATTTGCTTTCAGGGTGGCCAAATATGAAATGCGTGTGAAGATTGGTGTTGGCATAGGTTGCTGCCCAGGAAAGGGCCACTCCCCCTCAGTGCCACTCACAGTAAGTGTTGCGCTCCAAGTCACTCCTCTGAATCCTGAATGACAGAAACTGCGTGAGAGTGAGTTGTACTCTCTGTCTCAAAGCCTTCCTGTTTGCACAGTCACAGCTGCTGCAGCTCAAGAGAAGACAACCTCAGGGAAAAGCTAAACCAAACTTTCAAATTGAGGGAGCCTTAATAGAGCACGTGTCACGCATAGACCCCAAAGGGCTTGGCAATCGAGGTTAGTACCACCCTCCTTACTTCGTAGATGGGAAAACAGAGGAAACAAAGCTACGGAAAAGGGAAATTATTTTCTTGAGATCGCAAAGCGGGTTGGATCAGGGAACTAGGGCGTGAATCTCCTGTGCCCAGACCTGCTCTCCTACATACTGTGTGACTTAAAGTGACAGTTATTCCAGGGAGCTGGTTGTCTCCATCATTTGTGCTCGCTCCCCCCCAGCCTCAAAGCAACTTCTAATACTAAGCAAGAACTTATAGTGCCTAAGAGGAGGTAGAAAAAAACAACTTTGGAATAGCATGTTGCAGCCACTGTGTGTAGCTCTGTATGTATCCAATTAGGAGATAAAATGTGAAATGCACGTTTGAATTATGTTGTGTTTTCTGTTGATACAATCTTTTCATTTTCTGACTGTTTTTGTGTAAACCAGCTCTACCAAGCAAGTTCTTAGTAGACTTCCTGGAACCTCTGGCACTCTCCCTCTCCAAAAAAATTGTTAATGGGAAAGTGAATACCTGTATTTCCCTATTTTGTCCCATAGTGCTTATTAGAATTTGTTGAAACAGTAATTTTCTTTGCCTCCATCATCTTGATATACTTGTCACTGAAATTTTTTAATTTTTAAATTTAAATTTGTAATTTAAGTTAAAGTTAAAATAATTTTAAAAATTATTTAAATGGTAAATAGTGTGATAACAAAGCCAGAAAAGCAAACAAACAAAAAAAAAACCAATCCCTGAAAAAGTTGTGTCCACAAAGCTGATTCCTGTTTGTTTGGAGTTCCTACTAGACAAGAAAATTACTCCTCAGGGTTATTACAGCTGTCCTTCATTGCTAGCCATGCTGTAATGGATGTTGGTCTTCTCTCCACCAGATAGGAGCTTCCTGAAGATGAAACCCTCTGCCACCTATGAGCTGTTAGTGGACAGTGTTGGGCCATGGGACTTCACTGGTTTTGTTCCTTGTGAACTGCTACTTGTTGGAGAGGATGCCTACCCTGTGCTCCTGAGTGCTAAGAAGCAGGTTCTGATTGCTGTTTCACAGTATGGGAAGGGCCGGATGGTGGTTGTTTCCCATGAAGGAATCTTGAAGGACTCCAAGTTTTCCCAGTTCCTCAGAAATGCTGTGGAATGGCTCAAGCCTTGCCCCGAGGCCCTGGTTGGGGTTCATTCTCGGTTGGATTCCCTCTCCCAGGTGTTGCTCAGGGCTGGCACTAAAGTACAGGCTGGGACAGAGCTCAGCCCCTCCCTGGGGGTGTACTGTGTGGATGCCTATGACAGCTCGAAGGCAAAAGACCTGGTTGGCTTTGTAAAAGGGGGTGGAGGGCTGCTCATTGGAGGCCAAGCCTGGCACTGGGCTAGTCAACATGGCAAGGACAAGGTGCTGTTTGAATTCCCTGGGAACCAGGTGACCAGTGTGGCTGGCGTGTACTTCACAGGAAACGCTGTGGAAAAAGGCATCTTCAAAGTAGCCAAGAAAATTCCCAAGATCCCACTAGTTGTCCCGTGAGTATCTGAATTGCTCTGTATTTAAACAATGGATCAGGTTGTGCAGGTGAGTTTTTTATAGAAGATTCGTGAGGTGAGAGTTGAGGATGATGCTGAATGCTGGTTCTTTAATAGCCAGGATGGGATGCAACTGTTGTGTTCCTGTTTAAAGGGGACCTTTCCACTCTGTGTCATTGGAAAGAATGGTGTTTTCTACTGCTTCCAGGGCAGCTGGGACAGGCCCAGAGAATCCATTCAGAGAGAAGGAAATAAGAGGAGCCATCTTTTAGAGCATTCTGCCTGATCAAGTGTACCTGAGTGCAACACACAGCAACAAAGGGACAGGAGGAGGAACTCCTTTCCCTCTCCCCACACTGTACATTTAGAGCAATTGTCCCAGAGCTGAAAACCAGGTTGGTGATGAAGCACCAGGCCAACTCTCTGGGCCAGGCTTTGGCTGACAGCTGCTAAACCTGTTTAGCCTGTTACTTGCAGGAACTCACCTTCTGCAGGTGAGACCCTGGGGCTGTTCCAGAGGTGAGGAGGCAGGCTGGGTGCCACCTTCCTTCTCAGTTCTGACATGGGCTGAGGGCTGGAAATCTCAGTGCTCACAGTTTGTTTGGGATTCCAGCCTGTCCCTTTGGGTTCTGGAGCATCAGATGTAAAACTCAGAGCTGTTATGACTCATATCACACAGCCGACCAGGCACTGGAGTCCTGGGCATTGCTCTGCCACCCTCCTCCCCTTGCCAGTGGCTGTGCCTGCTGCCACTTTCTGCTAAGTTACACAAGGCACGGCAGGCTCTCCTAGGAGCATAAGTGCTGCTGTGCTTCTTCTGTGTGGCAGCTTCATTTCACTGTAGGGAAAGCCACAATGGTTGCAGTAAAATTCCCTGCAAATCTTTCCTTCACAACCTTTTCCTTGTGGATACATAATACTAATTTTCTAATATTTTCAAACAATTTGATTTGATGCTTTCTGGATGCTCAATATATTTAGCAATAAAGGTAGTATAAATCTCAGCTGTTGGATTCAGTGAGGTGCTTGGAATACAGCTAACAAATAAAGTTATTAATTAAAATTTGCTGGTTGGTTCTTGTCCCCACTTGCATTGCACAGGCATGTTCCCACTGGTTCATGCACAGTGCACAGAAGAGGTAGGGGGTCGAGAATTCAGCAGAGAAAAATTGCATTGCAATTAACATGACTTTAAATGGTAACTAGGGTGAAATATACCTTGTTTAGGTTGCTTTTGTGGGGATTTTGATTCAATCCAGAGCCACAGAGAAATTTAGATATCTAATTTCTGTGTAACACAACAGCTCTGTGCTTCTGGGCCGTCCTGCTGGCTTTCTGTACAGAGAATCTGACTGCAGTCTGAGGGAGGTGCTGTGACATAAGCCAGGGCACATACTCTGTGTGACAAAGGGTCTCAGTAAAGTAGTAACCAAAGGAGAGCTGCAGAATTCCTGTGATACAAGTGTGCGGAAGGACAGCATAATTTCTTCTTACTGAGTTGGCTGCAATGGCCACGTAACAACAGATACTTCACAGGTGTTGGGGGAAAACTGTTTGGCAGAACCAGGAGAAAGTGTGCACAAAGCAAATGAGGATCATTCAGCATGTCCATCTCCACAGTGACATAAAGGAGTTATCTGCAAATAGCAGAGATAAGAGGGCCTTACACGGCCTAATCTCTTTACATTGTGGAAACCAACAGTGTGAGGCGATGTGAGGTCTATGTGTTAGGGCTTCGATTCAACTTCTAGTCACTCATTATTTGTCTAGCTATGTGTCTGCCTGTCCATATAGCCCATCTGTCCTAGCTCTCCTTCTTCAATTCTCAGCAGTGGCAGAGGCTGGGAAACGGCAGAGAGAAAACTTTAGGGCTTGCCTAGTTGATAAAAACTAGGGTGGGGCAAATGGAGAAAGTTTCTGTTATAGGAGATTTGCCAATTCCCACACCATTTGCAGTTTAAACCTGCAGTTTAAAAAATACGAAGGGTCTGATTTTTGAGTTTCTGCAACTTCCTTTTGACCTATTCTTTCCTTTTTCTGAAGGGGTGCTGAGATTCCTACAGATTTGCTTGGCTGTAGAAACTGAGGCTTTAAAAGGAAAAAAATGAGATATTGCCAGATTATTTTTTTTAAATGGACTGACAACATGATGTACTAGGACGAGGGAGGAAGAAGAGGCAAGAATGGATGAGGTTGGCTTTTGAGCCAAGGATTCTGGGATGGGGGCTAACCCAGACCTGTCTTGGTTCTGCAGGCACCAGGCCAACCTCAGCCTTGATGCTGAGTTCCTCCTGCATGGTGTGCTGGAGCTGGATTTGATGACGGGGGGCATTCCCTCCACCTTGCTGGTGCACGGTGTACTCTCCTTCCCCCTCTGCCTGGACAGCTCGCACCGCTGCCTCTTGGCTGCAGCACACTATGGCCGAGGCCGTGTCGTGGTGGCAACCCACGAGAGCCATCTGTTCTCCCCAAAGCTGGCCAGATTCCTGCTCAATGCTGTCTGCTGGCTGGATGCCGGGAGAAAGGGGCTGGTGGGTGTGAATCCCAGCCTGAAGAAAGTGTGTAGCCTCCTCTCTCCGGCAGGGGTGAAGTCACAGGTGTCACAGCTGACAGGTGACCTCAGCGTGTACTGCTGCTCTTCTTATAGCGACAGAGAGGCGGAAAGCATTCACACTTTCGTGGCAGAGGGAGGTGGCCTACTGGTGGGAGGCCAGGCCTGGTACTGGGCTTCCCAGAACCGTGGCAAAGCTGCTGTGGCAGAATATCCTGGCAACAAAATCCTGAACCGCTTTGGGCTGAGTATCCTGGGGCAGAGTGGCCCGGCGGCCAAGCACCGGCCCGTGGGGCCTGGGGAGCACTACCACTTCCGCAAGGCGCTCCTGCTCTTCAGCACGCAGGTGCACCAATGTGAGGAGCTCGCGGAGCCCCTGAAGGACTGGCTGCGCTCCCTAGAACAAGACTGCGCTGCCTTCCTGCACATCCCAGCCCACGACTGCCCAGCATATGCCTCGCTGCACCGCATCCTGACCAAAGTGCTTCAGAGAAGTGGGATCCCACAGGTCAGCAGGCACTGCCCAGTCAAGAGAAACTCCAAAGAGGCAGTCCTGCTCTGCATGGCAACCGAGCTGTCCCTCACCATGACAGACAGCGCAGCCCTGGTGCAGCAATGTGCTGCTGGGGTCTGTGCCCTCCCCGTCACTGTGGAAATTGATGGCACAAACCCAGGTGAGGAGTGTATCTCTCTTCCTCTTGAAACATCCTGTTGCTGGGGTTGGTGTGGTGCCCGGTCTCAGCGTGCCTCTGTCTGTGTGTGTCTGAACATGTGCAATTTCACGGTGGGCTTGAGAGGAGGCTGACTTCTGTGTAGTGGCAGACCAGCTCCTTTTGTGACCAGCCCTGATTTCAGCACTCTGAAACACCCCGTGAAAGTCCTTCTTCCTCATGTTGGTGCACAGGCACCTGGGGAAGAAGAACCCCCTAACAAGTGGTACCCCAGGGTACTTGCACGGCACAATGGCTTTGGCAAGAAAGCTTCTTTGGGAAGTTCTGTGCTCTACACTGCAGGTAGCTGTTGCCGTAGTTGTGCTGATATATCCATCTATGGAGCCATCCTACAAAGAGGTAGGAGATAGAAACCAAAGGGTTTTTTGTTATCTAGATAATTTCAGCCTGAGTTATAGCACAGTCTCACATCTTGTTGTATCAGCACGGTTAGTGGAGTGAAGATCTGGTTTTGGGGGTGAAAATGAGAGGCTGAAAGTACGGTGACAACTTCTTGGGCTGACACCACCACTGAAGGCAAGGTGTCTGGTAATTACATCATTAATGATTTGTCTAAGCTTAGGCCTTGTATCTCTACAAGCTTGCTGAGATTCCTGCTCGTTTAAATTCTAGGTTAAATTCCTCTTGTAAGGTTTTATCCCCTGGACAGATTAATCTTGAGATTTGGTAGGGGTTTTTTTGGTATTAGAATATGATTGAGAGGAGTTGTTTCCAAACTGTTCTAATGAGATAAAGAAGACAGTTTCTGGAGTGACAATGCCTGAGTACAGAGGTGACGCAAAGAGAAAAGTTGTGGAATAACTGCTCATTGGTTTTAGCATTAATGAGTCCGGACAAAAGGGGAAAATTGTTAGGGTTGGTTGAACTGAATGGATTGGCTCAAATACAGTATTTTGTTTGACCAGAAATATTCAGAATTTGTGTCATTTCACATAAACAAAAAAGAAAGAAATGCTAGCAAACCCTGAACACCATTTCAAAATTGCCTTTGGTGCAAATTCAGCAAAACTGAAATGAACTGGTAAAACATTGTGATATAGTCTAATCTGCATTTTTCTGTGGATTAGGTTTTGCTTGACAAAACTGGTCTTGCTTTCTTGGATGACACGAAAGGTTGTAAGTTGGGTGCTTTACGACAGTTCAGCTCTTTTTAGGACTTCTGGTGTTCTTATTGAAACATGCCAAAGTAAACTTTATGTCAGAACTGGGGAGTAGAATCTACCCAATCTGTACAGTAGAGGTGGGTCAGTTTTGCACTGTGCATTGCAAGTATTTAAAAATATCTAGATGAGGAGACTTGCTTTTCCAAGTGAAGACTGCCTATAAACATGCTGTATTGTAGTGGCATGATGAGATATCCATCTTACCATTACACCTAGCATGGAATGATCTCTTTAGGCCTTCTCATAACTTCAGTGAGCTAGAAATGGGAATTCCTATGGGCTCCAGCTTGTGCTGGAAAAATGCTGTCAATAAGGAAAAATGCAATGCTACTGTCAGTCTGTTATTTGGGAAATATTTTAAGACCATTACAACTTCAACTGCGCTTAATACCAGCATGGTTGGCCCCCTCTTATGAGGGCTTTAGTGTAAGAGGATCTGAGCAGAAGAGGTGTTGGAATTTTGGTTTCTTTTTTTATTATTATGCATTATTTTGAGAAGATACTAGTAAATGCATTTAAGCTTGGCATTTCCAGAAGTTCAAATTTGTGTGGGCTTGCTTACTAATGGTATAATGTTCTTGTTCATGCTGCTACCCTATAGCTTTGAAACTGTATTTCTGACAGGTTGAGTAAAATGCAAGGTAGTTCTCAGAGTGTAGAGCAAGGGATAAGAAAAGGATGGAAGATTATTCTCCTGCTGGAGCTTGAAATCTCCAGAATCTCTAATGGTCGGGACAAGGAAGTGCTTCACTGTTCAGGACTGTGTTATCTCTTACTTTTAGGTAAGACAGCCTGGAGGAGTACAGGACTCTACCTCCCTGAAGGGCACACAGCAGTTATAACATGTCCTTGCTTGGTGGTCGGTGCTGGTCTGAAGGTAAGCTCTCTCCATTTTGGCTTTAGTTTACACCTCTGTATTTGACAGGTGAGTGCTCAAAAATTTTCTCCTTAACGGTTTTTTGCTACCTTTTCAGTCCTTTCCTACTGCTGCCACCCTGTGGCACTTCAAATGCTTTGTTATTATTTTTTCACCTCGTGTCCTTACTCTCTTCTTTTGCATTCATCCTGTTTTTGTGTGCTGGAGGGATAACTGAATGTGGCTGCTGCTTGAGGGCAGCTATGTTTATTCTGTTCTTGTGCAAAGAGAGCTGGGCCCTTCTATGCACCAAACTTGATTCCATCTCTTCAGATTTCTCATAAATTACTTTGACAGTGCTGTCATTACTGCTCAAGTAGATGTGTCCAGATCAGAGATACACTGTTACTTGGGATCCCGTTCTCCACAAAATATGACACAGGTAAATGCTTACCTGCTTGAACATTTTTTGCAGTGACCTCCCTGCATCTGAAATGCAAAATTAACTCAGGTGATCTGTCTGATCCTGCAGCCACATGCTGTTTGTTTTCCTGTAAGAGGTCCAAGGAAAAGGCACAATAAAAGATGTCAGCCGTGTTCACATCTCTCCATCTCCTAAGTTACAGGACATGACTTTGATGCTGGTAAAGGTCAATGATCAATGCAAGTACAGTGTGGTGAAAGAAGTCACTGCAGTACCCTGACCAGCTGGTGAAGGATGTAGTTGAGCCAGTAATAATGGGAGAATAGCTGTAAGACTGTCTGAGACAGGGTAGCACTGAACTTCATCAGCTTTTTTCATTGTATTTATTGTTTCTGGCCACCACAGGCTGAAAACTTGAATTAGGCTTGAGTCAGAAGGCTGCTTCTGCATGTGAGCTCTGCAGGGACTGTGCTGCAGCAGAGAGCTCAGGATGCTGAGGTCAGTCTGCCAGGTCATGCTCGGACACCTTTGACCAGCTGTTCCTATGCTTCTGTTTGGCAGGTGCAGATTGGGTGTCACACAGATAACCTCTCTCATGCCAGAGAGCTGAAACGGGCACCAGTGGTGATACGCACCTGTGATGTTGCCTGCCAGAAGCAGTCCATTTCTTGCCTCTGGGGTGGCCTGATTTACATCATAGTACCAGCAAGGAGTGTCCTGGGGAAGGTGCCCATCACAGTGGAAGGGGCAGTCAGAGCTCCTTTCTTCAAGCTTGGTATGTTTGTTTACCTTGGTGCTTTTTCCTGTGGGGCTGCTCACAGATGCTGCTGTCCCTGTGACTGAAAGTTAAGATGGTCCTGTGCTTAGGAAGGTCTTAAAAATGCTTGGGTTTAGGAATATCCAGATTTAGTTTTCTTACTATGGTGTCCTGTGGGATTCCCATTTTTCTATCCATTTTTAAAAATGGTAGAAAGGTGGCCCCCAGGACTGTCAACCTCACTTTTGTGCCTGGGAAGAACATGGAACAGATCCTCCGAGATGCTATGCTAAGGCACATGGAGAACTGGGAGGCAATTTGGGACAGCCAGCATGGCTTCAGCGAGGGCAAATCCTGCCCAACCAACCTAGTGGCCTTTTATGACGGAGTCACTACATCAGTGGACAAGGAAAGGGCTATGGATATTGTCTATCTGAACTTCTGTAAGGCCCAAAAAAATCCTTCTTTCAAAATTGAAAAGACATGGACCTGTTGGAGTGGTTCTAGAGGAGGGCTGTGAAGATTACTGGGGGGCTGGAGCACCTCTCCTGTGAGGAAAGGCTGAGAGAGTTTGGATGTTCAGGCTGGAGAAGAGAAGGCTCCTGGGAGACCTTATTGTGGCCTTTAAAGGGAGACGGTAAGAAGTATGGGGACATACTTCTTAGCAAGGTCTGTTGTGACAGGACAAGGGGTAATGGCTTTAAACTAAGAGAGGGAGACTGACCTCTGCCACGACAAAGCATGCCTTGTACTCTGCCGGCTTTACTGTGCCCCCATCTGGCCATCTCTAGTCTCTACAATAAATCTCTGATGAATTTCCCGTGTTTCCAGAAGTTTCTCTTCTTTTCCTGGATGCAATTTCTTCTTGCTCTTCTGTCGAATTCAAAAGAGCCAGGGTTGTTGTGTGAAACAGCAAATCTCTGCTAGAGAAGAAGAAATCAGACACTGGAGAAACTTGATGTTTCTTGTTCTCTGATGGAAAACAGGGATCTGTTCTTGCTATCCTACTCTGTTATATGCCAGTCCATTTCTGTCTGTTTCCTACCCATTAAAGAGCCTGGGGAAACTTCCTAAGCACAGAATAAGGATTTGCTATTTAACAGACACTCCCCCCCCCAGTCATGGACCTGTTTTCCATGAAAATTTTGTGACCATGGTCTGCTTCTCCAATCTTGACCTCTGTAAGTGTGCTCAAAAGTCAGAGCTGCTCTTAAACCTATTTTCTTTGTTGTTGATGTAGGGGAGACCTGTGAAAGCGAGTGGAAGGCCTGTATCCGACACTACCCTGCTCCCTGGGCAGAACTGGCTGTTGAGAATCTTATCCTGACGGTGCCCTCTGACAGCATCCGCCGCATGGAGAATCCACAGCCACTGCTGACCCTGTGGAATGAGATCATGGTGGCAATAAGCAAATTGGCAGCCATACCAACAAAATTCCCAAGGCCAGAGAGGATCGTAACAGATGTCCAGATCTCATGTGGTAGGTACATTGCCATATGGCCTTCTCAAGGGCTAAGAGACAAGTGGCCTCCAGCAGCAGAGTCTGTTCCTTCAAGGTTATTTTGCTAAAACCAGACAGGGAACATATGTGAGGTGTTAAATGACTGTGACCCTTGCATAATTGCGAGATACTCCATCAGGGTGGAAATGTGGTAAGGCAGGGCTTGAAAAACATATTGACCTTTTCAGATGACTCTCTGCTCTCAAAACTACTGCTGTCTCCTCAGCTGTTCTTCTGTCTGGGTGTGTTAAGACGCAGAGCTGCTGACTGCAGTGGCTTCAGCTCACATGTAGTTACTCATTCTCCCTCCTGAATGCCGGTACAGCTGGGAGACAGTGACCCGATTTCTATTTTTTCTCTGCCTCAGCCACAGGATTGTTCTTAAGTGTTCAGTGACAATTTTTAAACCTCCAAGTGCCTACTTGCTGGAGATGGGCTCTACAAAGGTTACTGTGGGCAAAGCTTAGCCCAAAAATATGTGCCTGAGAGGATGGCAGTGGAGAAGTAGAACCTGTATTGCTGTCAAAGCCCACGAGCGTGTGTTTTTGCAGCTGATGCTCCCTACTGCAGCTTTTCCAGTTGAGAACTGAGTGCGTTTGATCTAGATTATATGGTAAATGAACTTTGCAATAAAATTTTTTTTCAGTTGTTTTTCAAAATATAGTGGTTAAATTCATCATCCCACAAAGAGACAAGGGCTTGGCATGAACCCTGATGTCCTAACTCTTTGCTAAGCCACATGGAAAGAATTTGTGGCACATCTTGGGAGTGTTAAGTTCTGCTATCCTGAGCAAATGCCCGTTAAAAAGATCATAGTCTACAAACATAAAATTCCTTTCTGGTTTGGGTGGACTAAATGGTTTCACTCACATTTCTGGACCTGAACAGTGATTGCTAAATGCATGCATCCCTCTTATTAAAAGAAGACGAGGCTCAAGGTCTGAGTTCCTGTGGGAAGGGGATTGCCATTCATGTTCTCCAGCTTGGGCAGTCTGCAGGCTTTGTGTTCAAAGTCAGCTGTGTAGGCTCCCTATGCAGTGAGTGTAAAGGACTGCTTGCTTATTCACTGTTACAACAGGCGTTTGAGTTTGGGCACATGACTCTTGTATCAAGTTTTGGGCTTCTTCAAGAAGGACCAATTAGGGGTGAAGACACAAAGGAGTCAGGAGTAAACTCCCCCTTGTAATGCAAGATTCTTGTCCAGCATCATGGTGGGAAGTTGTTTACAGAATAGCTATCCTGCAAGGCTAAGACCAGTCTTAAGTATTACAAGGTTTGCAGGGCAAACTCTGTTTTCCATGTGTCTCATTCACACCACTAACTACTGGAGTGTAGACCTGCAGTATCCACACTCTACACAGGAAGATTCAAGGTCTGCCATGGTGCTGAATCACACGGTTATGTTGTCGTCAACTGTGCTCAGTTTGTGAGTATTCTGGGCAGTGGTCAGGCCTTTCCCCTCATCCTAAAATCTCAACCTCAGTTCAACCGTGAGTGTATGCTTAAGTATAAAAAGGGAAAGCAGGTGAAACTGTGCTTAACTGATACTTTAGTCCTACCTTTACACTGCTTATTTGACTATTTGCTGGGGCGAAACATGATGTGTTTCCTTACCTCACAAGGGGAAAAATTGGTCATTCATGGTAGTACAGTGTGGTTTGTGAGATAAAGCCAATGCACTCAGAAATGAAAAAAAAAAAAAGATTAGTCACTTGTGTCTGAGAGACACTGAAGTGAGCACTTGGTGACATGTGTTGGTACTTGTCCTTCCTGCAGGCTGGATGCATGCTGGCTATCCCATCATGGGCCACCTAGATTCGGTGAAGGAGATGTTAGATATGAAGCATATGCGAACTACTGGTCTTTGGGGTCCTATCCATGAGCTGGGACACAATCAACAGCAGCAAGCATGGGAATTTCCCCCTCATACCACAGAGGCCACATGCAACCTCTGGTCTGTCTATGTTCATGAGGAGGTGCTGGGGATTCCCAGGCATCAGGCCCATCAGGCCCTTAAGTCACAATGTCGCAAAGAAAGGATAAAAGAGTATCTGAGAAAAGGTGCTCAGCTAAAGGACTGGAAGATATGGACTGCTCTGGAGACATACCTGCAGGTAACTGGGAAAAGTGTGTGCATTCTTAGCACAGTCAGTGAAGCCTGTGTCAGAGGGATGGCTGCAGCCTGGTGACTGTAGCTGTGAAACCTCATAAATGTTTGCTTGCTGTCTGGGTTTGTCTTGGACTCAGAAAGCACATGGGAGGTATATAGGCAGAGTGTTTAATGCTGATGTCTCTTGAAAACCTTCCTCTGCCAGACATGGGCTTAGCCACTCATGGAGGTAGCTTAGCACAATATACTAATCTTTCTCCCTAGGAGAGAAATAGGAACTGCTGCTAGTTATACAGCATGGGAAAAGGATGATCAGACTTGGGGACAGTTCTTTAATCTACTGCAAATTTCCTGTGGGACACTGGGCTAGTTGGTAAAAAAACCTTAGCATTGTAAAATGTCTAGAATAGCCAGGCTTCGAGCAGTATCATGATCAGGCTCCTTTCTACAAAACATTCAAAGAACAGGGTGTTCTTATCAGTCAATGCACTGAGTGCAGCCAGTGTAGTCCATCAGGTTGGAAGGGGGTGGGTTCAGCTCTAAAGAGAGATAAAACATGAGACTTTAAAACATGAATCCTGTCCTAGATTAAAGTGCATTCCCTTGGAAAGCATGCAAGAGAGATTTTCCTCTTTCCCTTAATCCTCTTAGCAACTAGTAGTCTAATGGAGACAGCACTCAACCTGATTTTAATTGAGGACTGTAAAGCAAATGTCCATTATGATGGCTTAACCTACTGACTATTGTGAAGCTTCCCTCAACCCCCTTTTCTGGAAGCTCTCATATTGTATAAGCAACAAAATATTTAAGTATTGATCCTGATTTTTCCACATCCCAGAGAAGCACCTGAATCATCAAGCTGAAGATTTTTTCCCGTGCAATGAATATAAAAATAGTTATGCAGAATGAAACAGTTTTAAAAAGGGAAATTTTCCTACAATACCTTACCAGCTTGGCCAGTGTCCCGCTGCCTCACTCACACTTATAGGTTGATGTTAAATATATATATATCTCTATATATATAGTAACCGCCTCCTGTCTGGTTACTAACACGACTGCTGGAATAAATGTGACATGAAAGAAAAATTACAATTCTGCAACAGCAGCT
The DNA here is from genome assembly GCA_013399855.1 of Oxyruncus cristatus. NCBI lineage: Eukaryota > Metazoa > Chordata > Aves > Passeriformes > Cotingidae > Oxyruncus > Oxyruncus cristatus. The sequence goes on from VXAY01002913.1 coordinate 574,956, forward strand.
TTTCTGTATGAATTCCTTTCGTTCTTATTCCTAGCCAAAACACGTCCTGCTCACAATCTCTCCTTCCTGTTTTCTCAATACTCCTTGTTCTCCTTGTTCTCCTTGTTCTCCTGTGCTTCTTCTTTCTAGGTATTCTGTCAATGTCCTCTGATGCTTTTTCACTGCACAAGAAGCTTTCCTCTCTCCAAAGCAGCAGCTTGTATAGTAGGTTGCATCTCTCTTTGTTTTCAGAGGCCAGTGTAATAGGAAGGTATTTTTCTGTACTCTAGTTATGCTCTGAAGCCTGAAAGTTGGATGCTTTCATCTATGTTTACATTCATTCTAAAAGACACTGCAGAAAATTGTGAAATCTCTTATTGTTTGCAACACAGGAATAATGCCAGTGAAATGATAACTTAGTTGTTTTTACAGTATATTCTTCTCCATCAGTTGCAGGAAGGGTTTGGTTGGGACCCCTTCATCCACCTCTTCTCTGACTACCAGAAAATGTCCACCATCCCAAAAGACAACCCTTCTAAGATGAACTTGTGGGCACAGAAGTTTTCTCAGCAGGTGAATAAAAATTTGGCTCCATTCTTTACAGCCTGGGGATGGCCTATCAAGAAAGAGCTGTCTCTGGAACTGTCCTCTCTACCCAGCTGGGAACAGGACCCAATGAGATCCTGTAAACCATAAAGGAAAACTATCTAAATCTTGATTCTCATACTAGCTATGGCCTATCTTTTTCTCCTTGTGTGCTGCATGATAGCTCACTGTGGGCTTAGATTTACAATGGATTCTTCAGCTTCTTGCTGGCAATGGAGGCCAACCCCAACAGAAATTCAACAGGAACTTGTCTGCAGATCAGCAGTCTAAGCTATCTTCTGAAGGATTAAATAATCAATGAGCTCTGTTCTGGGTTCCTACTCACCTCAGGAGGAATGTGATTTTGAGTTGGTTTAGTTCCTACAGAACATTTATCTGATGAAATGAAAGTTTTCAGGGTGAAGCAGTCACTGGAACAGTCTCAAGGAGAATATCAAGGGAATATAGATCTTTAAAGCAAATAGTAGCCTCCACAATGTTGTAGTCTTCAGTGACACGAGATTTTCACTGTTGGTTTTGTTACCCTAAAATCCCTAATTTTTAGTTCCTCTAATTATGCAGAACTTCCACACATACTATTATGAAAGTCACCTTGTAATGCTTAATACAGGTTATATAATACATAGCTGGTAATGAAGTGCGGTAGATTTCTTCCTACATTCTCTGACTGTGTGACCCGACATCCAGCTTTATGTGAATAAGTCAATTAAAAGTTGTGGCTGTCACTCTTAACTGTAGCCTGACAACAAGATACATGCCAATGTAGGTGGGAGAGTGGAAACAAAGAGGTGACTTGATTTTAGTCAGTAATGGGTTGACTCATGGGCTCATCAAAAGTTAAAACACAGGCACTGACCTGACAGCATGAGGGAGCAGAGAGAAGGAAGATAACAATTCATCAAGACAGTAAAAAAAGACCAGAATAGTAATTACCCAAATACTTGTTACAACAGCTTTTCATTTTTGTGTTGGCTCAGATGTGGTTCTGATTTCCCAATGATTCATAGGCCTAATATTTTACTTTGTCTTTCAAACTTGTTTCCATTCTTATTCACAACTGGTATGAGTTTATCTTCCATTTCTTCCAATAAAATAAATGCAGAGGCCAATCATGGTTTAAACAGTGTCTCAGTACTGGTTTGGAGGTTCAAAAGATTTAGACCTGACCCTACCTACAGAAGCATATTTCATCCCTCATGAGTTTATGAATAAAAGTTTATCTCATGTCCACTCAAAAAATATACAAAATGTATTGAAGTACTCTCAGATCTATTATCAGATCAGTATATAAGTGAGGGGGAGTTGGCTGGGTGCCACTGATCACAGCTCAGGGACAGGCTGGGCGTCATTCAGCGGGTGGTGAGCGACTGGACTCTGCATCACTCGGGTTTCCTGGGTTTTATTCCTCCCTGTGTCTCTTTCTCTACCTTTCGTTGCAACTATTGTTGTTATTATTGTCATTAACATTATTGTTATATTTTACTTTCCTTCAGTTATTAAACTGTTCTTAACCCATGACTTTTACCTGTCTTTTTTTCTACTCTATCCCACCCCATCCTCTGCTCAGAGGCAAGGCAGTGAGCAAGTGGCTACGTGGTACTTAGTTTCCAGCTGGTGTTGAACCATGGCATGCATGAAACATTGAATAATTTCTGTCAAATTGTATTTCAAGCAGCAGTTACAGAACAATTCAGCATGCATGGGAAAATCCTAGGACACACCTGAGACTGACCTGAGCAGAAGCTGAAGTGGAAAAAAAGTAGAACAGATTAGGAGGCCACATTGACCTTAGCAAAAATAAAACCAGAAACAGAGAATTTTCATGCTATGATAAACTAAGAATGGGTGGGTTTGGTGGTGAGTTATTCAGATCACATGTAGACTTACTGGCTTCATTTTTACAGTCAGTTTGCTTTTAATGGAAAGTTGTCTGTTGTTGCTATTTACTCTTTTATGCGAGTAGGGAGCCCAACAAAGGCTTTCCTATTATTATCAGGCTAAGGATGATTTAACTAATAGCTGAAGCATCGGATTTGCCAAGGCACTTGGAGAAACACACTGAGGCACAATACCTCTTCAAAGACAAATATGAAAAAAAAATAGCAACTACTGTCAATTTTATTAACTACTTTTGTATAACCCTTCTGGCTAGCAGCAAATTATTTTCAAACATGGCTTTTTCTTCTATTCATAGTGAAGAACTCAGTGGTACTGAACGAGATGCTGATTTAATAAATTTTTTCCTCAAAATTTATTTAGACTACTAGAGAAATTTGTGCTAATTGTATTGGTTATTTTAGGCTTTGATTCTCCAGCGGCAACTTTAGGAAGTAATCCACAAACTGAGCATAGATATAGTGGGATTCCTCTGCCCTGGTTTGGCTTCCAGATATTAGTCATCTCAGTCTGAGCTGCTCACTCAAGGCTCCCTTTAGGGCAATTCATCCCCTAAGAGAGCGCAGAGGATTTGCCTATTTCCAAGGCAGGTTAGATGAACCATCACCTCAGCATGAAAGAAAGTGAACTCTGCACTATGGCAGTGACATATATGATTTTTTGACCACTTTGCTCAGGGGTTCAGGGCTATGTGCACCTGACTTGGGCACTTAAAGACTCTTCCCCGTCAGTCTTGTGTGGTAAAATGGTTCTAATAATAGGAAAGATGAATGTTCATGAGAATGGGCAATAGTGGGTGAAGAGGATGAATGACTGAAAGTGACACTTGAAAACATTCAATGGGTTGATTACTGCCAGAGCAGAGCATAAGTTGGATTTCCATTGCAGAGCAGTAGAGTACTAGGGGCCCAGGGAGTTCTGTGGGAATAGAAGGAGTGGGTTAAAAAAATTGCTGAGGGTTTTAATACATGATAGCCTAAGGTTACACAAGAAAGAAAAGAAGCTGTTGCAGGTGCAGAGGTTCTGGACAGTCAGATGAAGCTGGAGAGCACAAGCTATGTGAGAAATTGAAGTTTCAGTGGGGCCACTGTATTCCCCATATAAAACTCTTCTAGAATATGGAAATGGTTCTTTTTTTCTTTGAGGAAGTACAGTTCCTTTTGCACAATATTTTATGAAACAAATACTTCTGCTTCAGTGCTGGGTATTGATTAGGGATATGACCTTACCAAATTGACTAGTAATAAGCCCAGGACAAGTTGAATATGGTCCAGCTCATGGTAAGGGTTCAAAAATGTACCCGAAACCTACAGAGCTGGGTTGCATAGCTACTGCCATTTCTTACACGGGAAAATACAAGGGAGGCACAGAATCAGCCAGAAGCTGCTGCTGCTTCTGCAGAATGGAAAGAAAGTGTGTGCGGGATGTACTAAATTGGGATCCAGCTCCTAACTCCAAGGATTAGACCAGTCCAAAAGCAATCTCATGACCAGTTTGGGATTAATTAGTGTGTTTGAATGTCCCATGGTTTGAAATCAACATACATATATGACTGTGAAATAGAGGAAATTATCCAGTAAAAACTGAAGTGTAACCAAGGGATTAATCTTAAGCTAGCTTGTGAAGAAGAATTTTCCACACACACAACAAATTTCTTTTTGAAACAGAGCTCCCTGAAATTCCCACAGCAGCTAAAACAAGAGAGTTGTGAGGTGCACAACAGCTCAAACTGCTCAGGGAAGAAACAGGGTGGAAAAATAGAAGAATAGTCTCATTTGTACTGTAGAAGAGAGGAAGAAACTTATAAACCTCTGGCAACGGAGATGTATATTTTAAGCTGTGCTCACATAGGAGAGAGGGTCAAGGCTGTGTCAAACAGCAGCAGCTTCAGAGGAGAGGAACATGGCTGTCACTGTGCTGTGGAAGGGTACATGCATAAGTCAGGTACCTACCAACCCTCTGCCCTTGAATCCTGTCCAAGCTCCTTTCATCTGATTGCTGTCTGTGCTGAGGTGAAGAGTAATGTTCCATATGGAAGTATTCTGTTGCCTTTCCCTGCTGAGACAAGAATGTCTTGTTGCCTATGGTAGCTACAGCACACACAGAGTCTGGAGTGGAGCTACCCAAGCCTGTCCAAGTTGCAACACCTTTTGGTGACTGTTGTTCCCTGCTGCCACACTGATGACCTCAGTTATTCTGCAGAGCTGAAGTGGCCTCCCTCGATGGTAAAGAAATTCAAAGTTGAAAAATATTGGGCCAAATATCAGTCACAATTAAAGAAGATGTGCGGCCTTGCAGGTGCCATTCTTCAGGCTTGATAAGTGGTCCCAAAATCTAACTATAGCAGGGCAGTAGTGAATTATTTCTGTATTTATGGCTTGCTTATATTTTCCTGGTTTGGTTTTTGTTTTGTTTTGGGGTTTTTTATGGTCATTTATATAGAAAATGTCAAAATATGTAATGTGCAGGGAATGTCTTTGTATAAAGCTTTGCATTTCTCAGTGAAGAAATTATATTGATAGGACTTTCATTTAGGAATTAATCTCTTTCCAGGTTCCCAGTATAAGCATGTCTGAGACACCTTTAAAGTGGCCTGATATTAAAAACTGAGTATCATCAACTCCTTGCAGCAACAACAGAACAGGGTCACCAAAGAGGACTGGACCCCATGCCAGAATCCCAGAGTCCCCCCATGATTCAGTAAAACACAGTTACGTCTAGATTATTAATTGCTTCTGAGGCTGTGCAAAAGGTTTTAGCTATGGTGATTGTCCTCTTTCTTCACACTTAAACCTTCTTTTTAAATTGGCTACCTTTTTTCACCTGAATGCTGAATTAGGGGAAACTGACATCTCTGCCTGGTAGTCAACCATCTGTCAGCACCCGGCCCCCTGGGCTGAGCTGGCCGCAAGAACATCATCCTGACAGTACCAGCTGCTGATGTACACCACACGGACAACCCAGAGAGTCTGCTTTCCATCTGGAGAAAGATGATGAATGCAATAGCCAGGCCAGCAGCTATTCCAGCAACTTTTCCAAGGCCAGAAAACATGGTGGCGGATGTCCAGATATCTCATGGCAACTATAATAACTAGGACATTTTGTCTTTATCTGTGATGAGTATTCATAAGGGAAATACACGAGGCAGAAACATTCTCACAAGACCATGCAGATCCTCAAATCAGCAGATTAATTCCACCATATTCAAGAAGATTGCTTGAGAGAGAAAGAATCTTTCGTGAATTTCAAGAGCTTGTACACAAAAATAATATCTTCTGCTGCTAATTTGACACCATCCCAGGACAAAACACAATGAAGGGAGACAGGCTGGCCACCAAATGACATGTGTACTGTGTCTTATTAGTGGGAATTGATTTATGCTAATTGCAACAGAAAGAAGGGAAATGCAGCTAGTTGTTTTGGGCAGAACAAGTGAGATTTTGAAACTTAAATTAAGGCATGTAACAGACACACAGGCATTCTGTTATGTAATAAGACCCTGCTGTTAGCATTACATCAGTGGGGAAGTGCGGGCAGTGGTAGGGGAACAGTTTATTGTAAGCAGCATTTTGCTATCTGTCATTTAAGAAATACGTTGTTTAAAGACAATTCCCTAGGCCAGTGGAACTGAAGTTTATTAGGGATGGTAAGGACGCTCCTAAAGAACAAGTCTCAGCATTATTTTCAGTCAACCTTCATTCAAGTATTGCACTTTTCTCATTAGGATTGGAAGGTACTTTCAGCTCTACTTGACTGCAGCACTAGAGGTGTTTTCTACGACTTGAATTGATAAATTCATCACCTGCCCAGGCCACCGCTCTGTCAATAATCCACAGCTCTAGCAGCTTAACTCATGTGGTGTAGCTGCTGTTAGTCAAGTAGGATTGACTCAAGAGAGGCTGGCTTGAATATAAACATTGGCACAGGTTGCCCAGAGCATTAGTAGATGCTTCATTCCTTGAAACATTCAAGATCAGGTCAGGCTCTGAGAAACCTGATTTGTTTGAAGATGTCCCTGCTGATTGTAAGGGGGTTTGGACTAGATGACCTTTAAAGTCCCTTTCAATCCAAACTGTTCCATGATTCCACGACAAATAGGTGTAATGTCTCCATGCAGCACTCACTCCTCCCGGCGTATCTTTATGTAAGAAGGGTTTTTTCAGACTAATCAGTCATTACATCTGGCCACATATGGCTCTGAATCTAACAATATAGTTGCAAAATTCAACAATTGTGTTTAGATTACGTATCAGATCCTTCTGGATTGATTTACGTGGCTCCTTCTCTCAGGGTAACCAACTCCCTGCACAGATACTCACTGTGTGCCAGACAGCACTGTCCACCAGAGGCCACACTGGTAGAACCCAACACATAAAACTCTTCCAGCTTCTATCACTCCTGCTGAAATCAGTGGAGTGTAGCACTATTTCAGAGATGTGAATGGCTCTGTATTCTCCCTGGGCTACTCTGGAGCAATAAGGAACCAATGGAGAATATGTTGAGCCAATTGAATCAGCACTGAAGCAAAAAGAAGCAAAGATAGTTCAATCCAATGAAAAGCTACTGAAACATGACTTTTAAAGGTGGTTATAGTAGTCAGCAATACCAAGGAACTTATGGAAGATATTAAGGAGTATGTTGTTTGTTTGTCTCTTCTGAAAAAAAAAAAAGAAAAAAAAAAGATTTTTTACAAACAGCATGAAAAACAGCAAAATTGGAATGGAAATGATGACAATTACAGTGAAGGAGTAACAGTGACCATCAGGAGCAGGTTCTACCCAGAGCTGAAGTGAACCATGGAATAATATTTAATACTAAAGAGCTGCTTTACTAAAAACATTGACAAGAATCTGCCTTCCTCAAAAAAATAAAATAAATCCCAGTTCATGCTTTGCTTTCTGGTACAGTAGACATTGTCATGGCACAGCGGAGGCCGGCCGCTGCCTGAGGGTCAGGTGGCCAGGAACCAGCTGGAGTAACACAACCAGCAGGACAGGGACCTTTCCAGCTGGGGGCCGTCCCACAACACCTGAGTGAAGCAAGCAGGGCAGACCTGGCATAACATCCATGGTCAGCCAAGAGTCCAGACTGATACACAAGTCTTCAGGGATGAGACAGGTCTGAGGTCAGGCGAGGAAATCATTCCTCAGGTCAGGGTCAGGTCCAGTGATGGGGACCAAGGTCAGACACAGTCCAGTGATTACCAGGAAGGCTCATCTTGATGATGTGCATCTCAAATCATGGGAGGAAGTCAGACCATGGATCAGGGTCTGGATCAACAGGGTTTGTGGCCAGACACAGGCATGGCTGTGACAGAGCTGGAGACAGGCATATCCTCAAAATAGCTCTGGCAGGGACTGAACTGAAATATGGCTTCTGGGGTCAAGTACAAGAGGGGTAGGTGGAATGCCAGGTGTGGCTGCTCAAGGCCATTAAAGCCTTTTATTCCTCTCAGGAATCTGACACAAAATTTTGCAATGAAACATTTTGGTTCCCTGCCTTCAAGGTGAAAATCTGCTGCTTCTTTTGGAGCACTTCAGGAAAATTAATCTGTTTTTCTACTTTGTGCCTGCTGTTTATCATGGTTTTTTATCATCATCATTTTTCCCCCATGTTTTTCTCCAGAGCCAGAACTTAGACTACAGTGTTTCTAGAGAGAATTGGATTGGTTGCTGGGGTTATTTTCTTCAACACAAACCACACAGTTATTTGGCTATATAAGGATGCAAACTGTCCTGGCAATAGCATCTTCCTCGACAGATATGAAAATAAGAAATCACCACTGTCAACAGAAAATTCTAGAGACAGAATTTCCACATCTCTTCCCCACTCCTGTAGCTGCGAGTACAGATATCTGCAAGGTCTGTAGTTGTGGCAAAATAATTTGGCCTTTTTTGCTCTTGGCAGCGGGTAGTGCCGAGGAGTGAAAATGTAGAAGAAAGGCATATAATACACACATTCAACTTAGATTGTGTTCAATATGTTTGATAGTCCAGCAGGGGGGGTGGAAGCACATCATGAGCAGCGTTCACTTGTGACAAACAGCTCGAAGGATGAGTTAGTTAATTGTATTTTTCTCACTGTGCTGTTGCATCCCATGAGCTTTCCCAGACAGATTACTAAAACTGTTACCAACACAGATTACCAAGTTTTGAAGCAATCCTCAAAAAATGTACTTGTCATGAATCATTTGTGGTCTCAGTACAGTGCAAAGGTCATTGGTCTGTGGAATGTACCAGTTTAGGATGCAATGGTAAACCACAGCTTTTGGGTATTACCAAATATGACTTCTGATCACTGAAAATTATTTTCATTTTTTTTAATAATAAATTTAAGCCAGTCTTTCAGTTTTGTTGGTGCAATACTTTATTCAGTAACACCCAGGATTAAATGATAGTATGAACATTGAGCATTCAGAGTCATCAAGCAGGGAGGAAGTATTTTGTGCCAAGAGAAAAGAGTCATGTGTACTAAAAGATATTTTAAATATGCATACTTATAAGTATGCAAAGGTAGGTCGACATTTGTATCAATCGTGTTTTGAACAATTGTAACAACGGGAAAAAAATTAGGGATCAAGCCTATAAGCACATCCATGCCCTTTGGGAAGAAGATAAATACTTGTTTTTTTGTTTTGTGTGAATATTAAAAAGATGGGCTTGTTGAATACTATGATGGTGTTAAAGGGCTACTCTGGTTCTTCAGTAGATATTTAGAATTTGTGGGGTAGCTACACTTATTAAAAAAAAATAAAAACACCCCTCAAAAAGATCAGTAACTGAATTTAGTAAAAGATTTTGTTAAGAATTTGGGTAGAGTAATTATGAACTCCCATACACGTGTTTGGCACTGTCTCTATTCTTATCATTCATAGCTGCAAGAGGCCTTTGGATGGCAAAGCTTCATTGAAATATTTTCTGAATACCAAAATATGCTGAGCTCCCAGGTGATGATGGCTCAAAAATGAATCTGCAGGCGGAAACATTTTCTTATCTGGTGAGGAGGAATTTAACTCCTTTCTTTAAGGCCTGAGGATATGCAGTCAAGCAGAACCCTTCCCAGCAGCTTGCTGTTTCATTTCCCAGCTGGTCAGATGATCCAATGAAGCAATGTATCTCCTAAGCTGGTTCTGGCTCATGAAAATGTGATTGTCTGTCATGAAGCCAGTGCCCTGCAATACTGTTAAATGGTGTCTGAATAGTACGGTATCGTAATGACTCTGAGAAAAGGCTCTGTGTTGAACATGTGATACAAGTTTGTTCTTGACTCCCTCCCAGGTCTTCTGTTTTGTGTTGGGGTCTCACTACTTCCTTTCCCAAGAGGAGTCATTTTGACCAGAGAAGGGGAAACGTTTCCTGTCTTAATACCTATGAAACAAAGAAACCCTTTCCCTTTTTTTATTTCCTCTGTTTCCTTATCTCCAGAATGTTCTCTGTTCCAGACACACTCTGGTTTCAGGTATGCAAAGTTTGTTAATTAAGATCATTACGACATGAGTAGGAACAGGGGGAAGAAAGTCACTTTAAAAAATAGAGAAACATTAGGAGATAATAAAGCTAGAAACAGATGGAAGAACTCAGGTGAAATTATGGCTACAGCAACAAGAAATAAGAATGATCATTTAAAGGAAAACCTTGATGGACACTGTAGGAAAGGCCTTGATTGATGCTTGGTGTTCTGAAAGGGGTTGCCTTCATGCTCTGCTTCCAGAGTTGGTAGATGTGTAGGGAGAAACAGCTGCTTTAGCTCATGTCAGAAGCAAAAGAGTGTTCAGGCAGTGAACTTACCTTCTTGAACTTTCCTCCTCAGCTAGAAGAAATTTGCAGACTTCTAGTGAATGTAAAATCATGGCAACTCACTCTGTGTGAGGACCTGGCACAGCAGGACCTGGCACAGCCTCACCTCACAGGATGGAATGTTACGATAGGAAAGCAGCACTGGAGTGTGTTTAAAATGGTCTGTTTTGATCTGCAATCTAAACAGTCAGATCAATGGCCTCTTCTTAAATGCTACACTGAACTTCCCCAATGTTAATACACAGGCTACAGCACAAGCCAATTTTTGTGGTGTATTTCAAGATCCTGAGCCAAGCAACTGTTTGTCTTATGGCTGTGCTTTCTTTTTCTAGTGAATGTTACAGAATTCTTGACCTTGCTGTTAAGGTCACTGATGCACCACGGGGTACCGCAGTGACAGAGTCAGAGACTCTCTGCAACTCCTCCTGATCTCATGGGCCATAGCTGAGCAGATTCTTCAGCAAGAGAGATGCAAAGAGATATAAGGATCAATAATTTCTTTTCACTGTACACAGATAAACACACGTAAAATCTACGAATAATCCAAAGTCACTGAAGTGACCTGCATTAATAACACTACAGATTGTTCACATGGACATCCAATAGCACATGTTATCCAGGAAGATCCCCCAAATCCTTCAGCCACTCTGAACTTGAAAATCTTTAGTCTATACTTTGAAGCCAAATGATGCTATGATTTTTTTCTTCTGGTGAAGTCCTACAACTATTCTGTTTTGAAGTTTTGGGGATTCTAAGCTGAGAAAGAGACAATGACTTTATGATTTGATTCCCAGGAATTGAAAACTAACGGTACATTATTATCCCCTCAACCCTAATGTTTGAAAAATTTCCACAAAGTTAGTTTTAAATATCCCAGAAAATTGAACTTGCTCCCTTTTCTATAGTAAAGAATATCCTTCTGAATTTGGTACTTTTAACACTGTTATTTGATGTTTCTTTAGAACCTCTCTTTGCATCCAGTGTTTTATGGTACTTTTAATAAAGGCTTTTTGATTGTTGTATCTGTTTGTACACGATAATATATTGTTAACACATCAGCGGTTATATCCAAGTTGTCAGAGCTATTTCCTTCATAAGGTACCAGCAGAGCATGAAGAATTACAGTAGGCACAAATTTCATTTAGCATTTTCATCATGATCTCATGCTAATAAGCCTTATTGATGCCACAAAAATGTGCACTGTTGGTACAGAGTGTACCTGAAAACAGTCAGATGTCATTGAAGACTATAGCATAGGACACACAATGAAATTTTAAAGTGAAGAACTATTTTGAGCTCCTTATCAAGAGCTTCTTTGCTAAGGTAAGAGCTTATTGACGGGAAATGGCAGGGAGCTAAAAATCTGGGCATATTAGTGGGTCACTGAATAACTTACAATATACCAAAATTGAAATAAATGCAGAATATAATGGGTAGGGGGAGTGAGGCACCAGCCTTAAGGCTGGTTTTGTCAAACATAGTTTGCTTAAGCCTTGAAAGGGTGGGAGAGGTCCTGTGATTATCTTCTGTGAATAAATTGGAATAACCAAAGTTCCTGCTGAGCAGGCAAGACTACTTTGGGGTAACTTTGCAATATGAACCAGCAGTGTTTTGTTGCTGCAGCTTTCAAAAGCTATCTCCTCAAGGTCATGAGCTGTGGGAGAAACTTTCCACATCACAGCTCTCATGTCACAAGATTGCAGCTGTTCCCCATGTGGCACAGCTGCCCAGCAGCCCTGGTGAACCTGCCCTGCCTTCCTGCTTTCTGTGTTCTGAGAGAGCTTTGCCTTGTGGACTACTTGCTGCTTTAACTCTGGGCCCCTCACACAGAATCATAGAATCATAGAATCAGACGGGTTGGAAAGGACCTCTGAGATCATCAAGCCCAACCCTTGATCCAACACCACCACGGTTACCAGACTATGGAACTAAGTACCACGTCCAGCCTCATCTTGAAAACCTCCAGGGATGGAGAATCCACCACTTCCCTGGGCAGCCCATTCCAATGGCTGATTACTCTCTCTGTAAAGAATTTCTTTCTAATATCTAACCTAAACCTCCCCTGGCACAGCTTAAGGCCATGCCCTGTTGTCTTCCTGCTGGTTGCCTGGGAGAAGAGACCAACCCCCACCTGGCTACAACCTCCTTTCAGATAGTTGTAGAGAGCAATGAGGTCTCCCCTGAGCCTTCTCTTCTCCAGGCTAAACAACCCCAGCTCCCTCAGCCTCTCCTCACAGGACTTGTGCTCAAGTCCCTTCACCAGCCTCGTTGCTCTTCTCTGGACCTGCTCCAGCCCCTCAATATCCTTCCTGAACTGAGGGGCCCAGAATTGGACACAGCACTCCAGGTGTGGCCTCACCAGTGCTGAGTACAGGGGCAGAATCACCTCCCTGTTCCTGGCAGTGCCCTCACTCCTGCACTGTAGACCCTTTTCCTTTCATAGTCAAAATATATACCCCTATTCTCCCCAGAGACTCACAGTCCTTGTTGGAAGAGCTGTAAGGATCCAATTATTTCATTTTAGTTTGGAAATTAGATTTAGTTGTACCTTAGGTCATTGCTTTGAGCCTTATAATTGCCCACTGCTGTAAATGGCTTTATCCAGTGGTTCTAATTTGGAGCCATGGAGCAAGGAGCATTGAAAAAGTCTGAACTAACTGATTTTCTGAGGTGGAAGAAAAGGACCCTTGAACTCTAATTGATCATCTGCAGTGGATTTCTCCTACATTTGCTTGGGCTAGAGAGAGAAAAAGATATTTTAGGTTTTTTTAATATTTTTCTCTTTTGTAATATGGTGAACATATTTGAACACTCAGGAAGTATGTATTGATGGCTCCAAGTAAATGGAGCTAAGAAGCCTCAGGATGTGGGTGTCTCTTCTCCACAAGCTCATTAACCTGTACATTCCTTCACATCCCACTGAGTCAGCATGCTGAAGAGCAGCGAAAGCAGTTTCATGTACTGCTGCCAGGGAAAGTTGGATCAGGTACAAAAACTGAATTATTCTTTGAGAGTGGTGTGGCACTGGATCACATGGCCAGAGGGACTGTAGGATCTCCATCCCTGAGTCTATCCAAACTCAACAGGAAAAGGACCTGAATAACTTCATGTAGCCTTGAAGACAGCCCTGCTGCTGGCAGTGCATAGGACTAGACACCTCCAAACGTGCAATCTTGTTTAAAGTGCTCTTAGGGTCCATCAAAGGTACCAAATAGCAGGACAGCTTCGTGTTGTACCCTCACAGTACAGAAACTGCAGACAAGTAAGTACCATACAGGGCAACTGTCTTCCAAAGAAACTTCATTGTTTGGCACTATGCTTCCCCATTCTCAGGATTCCTTGGCCGCTCAGACCAGACCTTCGTGGTTGCTTTGAGATATATGACTAAGTATCAGTTGATTGTGTGATCAAGAGATGCCTTTATAGAGGAAAAAAAGTGCTTATCTCACATACTCTTTCCACAATAGTCCAATTCTGTTGCTCTGTTCTTGCTGGATGACACACGATGGCCTTTGGCAGCTGATTTTAGAATCCAACTTAATTTGCAAAACCAAGAACTCCTAACATTACCTTTTTATCTGCTAGGCCACATGTTAACTTATCTCTGTCTCTTTCCCTGTCCAGTTCCTTCCTGGAGAGAAGCCAGTGATGTGGGACTCATCATGCAGTTCATCCCTCAGCACAACAGCCTTCCCGCTGCTCATTCTCCCCTGCACGTGTCCGTTACCCTCCGGTGAAAGTGAATCAGTGACACTGACAGAGCGGCAGGTGACCTACTGTGAGCAAGAGAAGTGCTGGAGATCTTGTTCTGACAGGCAGTTGGGATGTGGCCGGCATGTCCACCTGAAAAGAGGGACTGCAGGTGTCATTACGAAGTATGTTAATTGGATAAACGTTTTATCCTTTCCACCCAACCTCCTGGCTCAGTATGCAGGATTGTCCTTCCAAAGCTTTCTGAAAGTGCTGTACCTGACTGTAAATCTTCACCTCTGCCTCTTGCTATGACATCTGCTACCTCCTGAATTAAGACAGACTTGAGAGGTAAAGACTGATTTCCATACATTGAAGAAAGGTACCTCTTTCAAACAAATCTGTATCAAAGAGGGGATCAGGAACCTCCCTTCAGTGAGTCTGCAGGCAAACCCACCATCATCTCCCAAAATCCCTCTTTTATCATGACATGTCAAGAAAAACTTTGTGTTACAAATCTGGGCATGGAGACTGCGTCTAGCAAGTTACATTTTCTTGCAAACCAATCTCCTGGTGTGAGTTTTGCTCTGTCCTATACTACCTTCCAGGAGCCACAACTGCAGCTGCCCCTAAAAGCTCTTGTAAAACACCGGTCACTCCGTTTGTCTCATCTGCCTCTTTTTCTTCCTCAAAACTGTGTTGTTGTGATTTCCAGAACTTATTTGGGGAAATAAAAAAAGAGAAGTCATACAAAACAGAAAGTACATTTTGTTTGGTGTGATGTTGGACAATACAAAAAAGTTTTCTCCATTGTGAAAGTATCACAGCATCTTTAGAAAGGAGGAGGCCAAGACTTTGCAACAGCCAAGCTTTTGGTATAATGGCTAAACCATAAACCTGGTAAATACACTACTTCAGGTAGAAATTACACAAATTTGTACTCAGATTTTTGATGGGGAAAAAAAATCACCCCAAGCTGATTTTTCAGGATGTATTTTTAGTCCCAAAGTGGAAACTACCAGCTGTTCAAAGAGCATGGATATCACTGACGAAAGGGGAGGAACACACTGACAGAGGTTTGGAAAATTTGAGAGAAGCAGAGCACTTGCTCAAGACTTCTGTGTATCTGATTTGCAGTGATGTCTCTGATAGGGGTCTTCTACGTTTTTTCACATTAGAAATCCTTCCTTGGGGGACTCTGGCTTTTATACTTCTTGTTACATTTAATTTCTTTCTCTCCCCTTCGTTGCCATGCCACACATCTCAGCAGAATCTCCAAAATCCCTCTCCTTTCTGTTGCATCCTGGGCAAACAATGGTTGGTACTGAATACAACTGAATACAACTCTGTTGCTCTCACATGTGATTCTCCAGGGGCTCTACAGGTGAACGCTGGTCATGCTCCTGGCCAGTCCAGCACACTCACAGTAATATTCTCATCTACAGGTGCCAAACACAGTAAAAAGTTAAAACCTCCATGCAGGGAGGCTAGGTTGTGAGAATCTGGGACATGTCACTCAGATGACACCCTCATGCAAAGAGCAGAATTAACATTTATTAATATGGGTTTTTTTCCTAATGTATCAACACAGAATATGTTGAAGGAAGAAGGAAACATTAAAGATAAGCCACAAATAATTTTTCCCTTCGGAGGAGGGACAAGAACACCCCACTAAATCCTCCCCTTTCAAATTCTGCTCCAGTGATTTGAAGAACCAGTATCCTTTCATGAAACAGAGATGGCCTTTTCCACATCGAGATGTTGACTGGACAAGGAGTCAAGGGAAGTACTGAAGAATCAGGACCCTGATGAAGGAGGAGACTGAAAAGGGGCACAGTAAGTCCTTGACATCAGCCTGAGCTATTTCATCTAGGACTGATCTCCAGTTTGGAAAGAGATGCAGACGTACAGGCTGGGAACCGAGGCCCTTCAGATCTATGACTTTACGGCAGGCTTGCTCATTCTACACTGCAAGATAAAGTATTTGTATGAGCTCAGGCCAGGTTTTCATCAGGTTTCATGAGCTGGCCTTTCTCAAGGATACTCCCTTGGATACTTCATCCAAAGTGGAGCTTCCTTCTTCAAACAAATTTGACTGCCAGTTCACAAATACGGTAGCAACTTGTGAAGCAAAGAATGTTATTCCAGTTACTGTAAGTGTTGGAGTCTCTGTTTCCCTTGACATGAATAGCAGCACATCTTTCAGCAAAGAGTAAATTGGGTTCTCCAGGTTTCCAGAACCTGAAAAAGAAAGTTCCTCTGTTGGAAATACACTAGCATACCTGACAGTGGAGGTGAAGTCACCTCAAGGAGTTGTGGAAGAGAAAGGGAACGTTACTGTGGTAGGAATCAGGAGCTGTAGTTTTGACTAGAAAACTAGTCAAGTTTTCTGACTTACAGAGCAGTTGAAGACAGAAATCCCCATCTGATACATACCTGCCTTAGACAGTGTATTGGTCACTTGGACTGAGGAGGAGTGAATCACAGGACCTTCCCCACCCCACCAGGATACTCACGTGGCTGTCTTCTCATATGGAGTCTGATCCACCCACTGCCATTGCCCATTTCGGTAAGAAGTTAAGCCTATGTAGTATTTTGTTTCATATGTGTTAAGAACTTTTTCTTTTGCCAAATTGAAGAGGAACTCCTAGAAAAAAGTACATTGTCCATGAGGTGCAGGACTGAGCAGAGGGAGTAATCAGGAGTCCCTGTGGGGTGGGGCTGGTGGCAGAAAGGACCCGGTGCTGCAGGGGTGCAGACAGGACATCCCCTCTCCCCTGCAGGGGTACAGACAGAACAATGCCCCCTCCTAGCAGGACAAGGAGGGGCTCTGAGTCCCCTCCAGGGCCCAGCACTGTGTCTAGGGCTGTTCTGCCCCTCTCTCAGCCCTGTGCATGTACCTGCTCTTCCTCACTATTGATCACCACCAGGTGGGAACCCATCCCAGTGCAGTTCTGCTCACTCTCAGTCCAGGACATCGTATCAAGGGACAGAAAATAGCAGCTGTTTTGAAACCTTTTCCAGCCCTTTGGGCAGCACATCCAGCCTTCCACTGTGGAGAAAAAAATCCTGCTTTTGAACACGGTGTGCTGTCCTTCATCTCTGTGAGTTCAGTGTAGGTTCCCACGTGTTGAGGGTGGTGGGGTTGAACCGTGGCTTTAGTCTGGACAGGGGTAAATGCTCTCTTCAGGATTCCAACAAGTAAAGCTGTCAACATCCTGACAGGATCCTGTCACAAGCCTCCTGCCTGAAGAGCCTTTCCCTTTCTCTATCTGTTCTGCCATGTCCATGCAACCTCTGTTTGGTGAGAGACACAGTTTCTGCCTTACCTTTCCTGAGGAAGCAAGATGGGAAGCAGTTGGCTTGCACTCCTGTGAAAACCCTTACATCAGAGAAGTATTGTCCAAGCTTTCAATTCATGCAGACTGACAGACATGTACAGTAAACTGCTCTGACAGGCTTGCTGCCACCACAGCCAGTTCCTTAAACAGTCGGGTTATCCAAGAGATCTGGCTTATAGCCAGAAAGTTATGTGATGGATTAAAAAGCATCAGATATATTCTCCCAAAGCATGAGGCTATATGAGAACAGATTTCTGACCTGAGTTTGGGAACTTCCACTGCAGGCATTCTAGCACTTAATATTGGCATCACTTCGTTTGTGATTACAGCCCAGCTCTCCAGCTACTCTGAACACTTGACAATATCCTCAAACATCTGTCCCGCTCACTGACTATGATGCCTGTCTTAACAGGCAGGGAGCCAGAGAGGATGGAGATGAACCAACCTGGACAAAAGGATGAAGCACTTTCAGGTAGATTAGTGAACCAGACTAACAGTTGAGGGCTTGTATGAGCAGAAGAGTAGAAAAGTTGGTCAAATTCAGGTATGGAATAACCCACCCTCTTCCACTGGCCCAGAACAAGTTTTCATGGCATCCTAAGTAAAACTGTGCAATACAGCATCTGCTTCCCTCAAATCCACATCTTCCTTCCTTAAAACAATCCAGTTCTAACTGACAATGACATTCCAACCTCAAAGGCTGAGTGATACCAGAGTAAATGTTGGTGAAGTTCTTTGTGCTGCTTACGAGGGTCTCAACATCACTCACTTTTCTCTGCAGAAATGTTGGGAACACAGTGCCACTCCGTAGAGTTCTGGAGCAGAGTCTTGTACTGGCCATAGCCTCCATGAAGTAAAACAACTGGGAAGAGAGGAACGAGAAGGAAAGCGTTACTGTCATCCTTTCCTCCTCATTCATAGGCAACCTGTCCCATCCTCCACCTTCTACCTTAGAGGCCCCCCAGAGACTCTGTTATGTGACCAAGCTCTGCAATCTGTACTGAACAAGGAGGTGAGAAACAGCAGGCCATTTCTCCCACTTCCAGTCACTCCCTCAGACGAGCTTGTCTCACCTCCGCTGGCTGAGAGACTCATTTTCACAACAGACAAAACCAGCTTAGACATTCTTTGAGAATGGGACCAGGAAAGGGACAAGCTGTGGGATAGGCTTAATAGAGGTGGAAAGGGCTGTTTTGGTAAATGGCATTTGTCTGTTGGCAGAGAGACTAGGATATTGTCTTCCATTTGCCAAAGGCCAGGAAATGGTCCCTTCATCGCAGAGGAATTAAGAGACCCTGGAACCCACCAAGGCAGATGGTCACAAAGGCAGTTTTGATGGCAAGGACTGAAATAAGGAAGACCCAGGGATTCATCCAGGAGCAGCTTCTCTCTTCTGCTGGGGCTGAAAAACACAAGGCAAGAGTGGGAATCCCCCAGCCCAGAGTCAGGGGCAGCATAACCCAGGTGGCTCTGTACCCCAGCACCCTGCTGGTACCTTTGTTCCAAGGGCTGGGGAGCCTCCCAGGTGCTGTAAGTAGGTCCTGCTGCCTGTCAATAGCCGTGGGTCAGACCCACAGAGCAGAGTAACACAGGGGCTGCCCTGAAGCTGCTTTTTTGTTTCGCTGGTTGTCACAAGACCTGCCTCTACTCTGTCCAAACTGCACTCTGATTGTTTCTACAGGGAAAAAAAGGCACTTAGAAGGTCTTGGGATAGCCCTCACTTGGTTCTCCTTAGAGATACCAGAGCTGGGAGCAGAGATCTATGCTCAGCTTGACGCAGACAGTTTTACGTGGGTCGTTCTCCCAGCCCAGGCACTCCCCAGTTCCCTCATCTGTTGCATTGCCCTTGTCCTAAGCCCTTCTCCTGGTACGAGGACAGCCATCATACCACGCCCTTTATCCATCCCAGCCCTGTATTTCTGCCATCTCTTCCATCTTCTACAGGAGGACAGAAAGGAAGGGTATGTGGTTACCTGCAGTTCCAGGACTGACTCTGCCTTGGCAATTCATTCTCTCCACCAGTGCGAAAACAAGAGTTCACTCTTCTCCAAGAGCCCACGTTACCAGTGTGACCACAAACACAGCTTTCCTGCTACACAGGGCAGCTCCCACACTGTTGCCTTCACAGTCTCTAATCTGGTGTGCAAAAAAACCTATATCCTGGGTGTTCCCCACTGCACTTGGAGATTGAGGGGCTTTCATCATTTCCCTGCAAGGACATTTCACAAGATGATCCTTACAACACAGAAGCTCAGTGAGACAAAAGGAAACAGATGAAGAGTAGCATCATTCCAGCTCAAGCAATCTCCCTTTGCAAATACACAAGTGGTTTCACAAAACACAGTGTTGGCCTTCCCTCTTTGGTACTTGCTCTTTCCCTCTTTACTGAGTATGCATGTGAAAATACATATACTGGTATGTATATTTGGTTTTTACTGGCAAAACACTAAACCCACTGGCAATGCCCTGCAAAAGGGAGTAAAAGAGCGGCCAGAAATCATATTTGTGAATCAGTCTGGGCAGTGCCCATGTGAAGCCCCAGCCCAGTGATCCAGAGCACAACTAAGAACTCGCCAACACTATTTTTAACTGCTCAGGAGAAGAGGATGGGGCTTTGAGCAGAGGGGCCAACAAAGCATAGAGAAAGCCAACATGGAAATAAACTCTGTGAGAAGTGACTAAAATGACACTTTGTGGTGATCAGCTTGCATGACTTCAGGCTAAAGGGGTAACTTGTGCTGTCGTGCTCACAGCCAGAGCATTGGGCTTAGGCAGAGCCAGAGGGGAATGGGAGGAGTCTGAGGCAAAGTAAGAAAAATGATGTAAAGAAGTATGTTCAGTAAGACCTGTGTGGAAAGATGAAGTTTGGCATTGGGAAAAAGCCAATGACAGAGAAGCATCTCAGCCCCAAACAGGCTCTGAAGAGCACAATGGCCACGTTCCCACCACAGGACACCAAAGAACATTAACCCAAATGGCAGTAGGGACGGATTTTGTTCTCCATCTGCACGTGAAGCTGGAGAGCACCAGGACATCAGGAAAGGGAAGGGAGGCTCTTTGCAGCACAGTACTTCCGCAGGTCCCTGATACCTGGCCTCTGCTGACCACTGCTTTCTCACAGCTCTCTGTGACACTCCTTCACATCCGCTTGTATTACTGACTGTATCCAGTGGAATGAAGTCAAATCCCTGCAAGTACAATCCTATAGCAGTGGAAATACACCTGTCAATCACCGGAGGTGGTTAGATTTAAAAAAGAATTCCAATCTCTTCCCTGCTTGTCAGAAGAACAACAACATCAGGCATTTATGTACCCCAGGTAATAAATACATCAGTGAAAACGGAGCCCAGATGTCCAAGCCAGCTACCAGGCAGACCACAGAGTCTGAGAGGCATCTTCCAGGAAGTCCAGAAATCTTGGCCAGCTACCCCAGCAATCTTTTTCTCCTTGTGCCTGTCATGAGATCAAGTACAGGAAAGACCAGGAGGTGCAGGGGCCAGCTATGGATAGACTGAATGACTGCAGGAGAGGTCCATATTGTATACCTGTAAACACACATTCTTCCTGCTGGCAGGCTTTCATCCTGCTGGCGTCCAGGGAGGGGAACAGGATCAGGCTGCTCTTTGAGTTGGTGTCAGTGCTTTCTGCCTGTGTGGTTGCTTATATGTGTACATCCTTTTTCTCCCATACGGATCTCTCTGTGTACACATTGTACACACGCTCAGTCTCACTACTGTCTGGAGATGCAGATGTGGAGCTACCACACACTGCTGTTCACAGAACTACTATTGCTTGTCTTGGGAAGCCAAATCTCCTGGTCACCTTGTCTCCAATATGAATTCTCCCCTCTCTTTGCGACACAGAGAGAGCATTCACTGTCATAGTAAGGACAGTCACACAACCAGGAGTTGCACATCCAGTTGCACTCCGTGTGAGGAGCTCATACTATTTGGTCAGGAAAGCTTGGGCAGATGATGTTTTCTGTGGCAAATGAAACTGAGGACACAGGGAAGGGGTGGAGAAAAATTGAGATCCATGGTGGCATACGGTCTGCAGCTGGACATGAAGGCAATTGAATAGGCAATGAACTGCTGGAAGGGACTTCATGTGCAGCAGCAGCCCTGTCCTTCCTCTTGCAGCCTCTTCTGCAGCATGACCTGGCCTGGGCAGGCATGCCCTTGCAGGGATGTAGTGGATTGACCCTGGCCAAATGCCAGGTACCCACTAAAGCCACTCTCTCACTCTCCCTCTGCAACCGGACAGAGGAGAGAGAAAAAAAAAACAGCTAAGGATTCACGATAAGAGCTGGGAGACGTCAATTACTGATTACCTTCATGGGCAAAACAGACTCCAAGTGGGGATAGTACTTATTAATAACAGGATAAGAGCCAAAGAATGAGAAATAAAACAGTCTTAAAAACACCTTCCCCCCACCCCTCCTTCCTTCCATGTTATCCCTTCTCGCCCCCAGCGGCGCGGGGGGATGGGGAATGGGGATTATGGTCAGTTGTTGCTTCTGCCCCTGCTCAGAGAGAAGAGTCCTTCCCCTGCTCCTGTGGGGTCCCTTCCACGGGAGACAGTCCCTGATAGCCCTCTCCAGCATGAGTCCATCCCTCGGGCAGCAGTTCTTCCCAAACTGCTGCCCTGTGGGTCACTCCTCCATGGGGTGCAGTCCTTCACCAATGAGCTATACCGGCATGGGTCACCCACAGGACCACGAGTCCTACCTGGGAAAAACCTGCTGCAGGGTGGGCTTCCCTTTCCATGGGCTACAGGTCCCAGCAGGACCCTGCTCCATCCTGGGGTTCCCATGGGGTCACAGCCTCTTTCATGCATCCACCTGCTCCAGCCTGGGCTCCTCCACGGGCTGCAGGTGGGTCTCTGCACCTGATGGTCCTCCATGGGCTGCAGGGGCAGAGCTGCCCCACCATGGTCTGCACCACGGGCTGCAGGGCCTCAGCTCTGGTGCCTGGAGCACCTCCTGCCCCTTCTGCACTGACCTTGGCATCTACCTTGTTGTTCCCATGTTCTCACTCTGCACTTCCCTGGCTGGAATTTCTTCTGCACAACAACCTTCTGTTATTAAATACGTTATCACAGAGGCGTTACTATTGCTCCTAATTGGCTGTGCCTTGGCCAGCAGTGGGAAGTCCATCCAGGAGCTGGCTGGCACGGTCTCCATGGGACAGGGGAAGCTTC
>VXAY01002914.1:0-21500 GCA_013399855.1 Oxyruncus cristatus
GATTTTGATCCACAGGCATTGTGATGACACCGAAGGCTCTTCAGTGAACAGATGCAATATATATCCCGGCACCTTAAGAAAGCTGTGCAGAGTGCAAAGGGCTGTGTGAAATACCTGACGCAGCTTGTTATTAGAACATTCAAAAATACAGGCAAAGGGAATGAGGCTGGGGTCAGCTGAAGGCTCGAAGGAAGAGGCTATCAGTTGGATGTTTCGGGGATATTTTTTGTTATTATGGTTGTTATTCATTGTTTTATGTTGGCTGCTGCTGCCATCTACAAGGCTTCTGCAGCACTGGCAGTATCTGCACAGGAGGAAGGGAGCGTGGATAGAAGAGAAATACGTGGAACTTGCAGTTGGTGAGCTCAGCTTCAGGGAAGGAAGGGATGTTTTCAGCAGAACAGAAAGCAATGGCTGAAAATCTAAGTTCCTTCAAGAAAGGCTTCCTAAGTGAAAACTAAGAGTAGCAGTTGGGTGTGTTAAATTTGGATGTTTCATGAATTAAGTGGGAGAACCAGCCAAATGGATTTATTCCCTCATGTGAGTGGCAGGGAAAAGAAAGGAGCTTTTTGCTTTCATATAGAGAAAAGAAAAAAAAAAAAAAGATAGAAAAAACACTTATGTTGTTTAGCCAGCACTTCTTGCTGGCTACCGGAGAAGAAATGTTGAGGGACATTGAGGAAAACAATTTTTGGGTCAAGAAATCTGGCAAATATCCTTAGAAAAGTGAAGCAAACCTTAATTTTTGTTCAATATCTGTACACAAGCTTTTGTCTGGTAGCCAAGCTGGAACGTTACCAATATCTGTTAGGCTTTGTCCAGCACTTATATATGTCTCCAAATCACACCAGTTGTGTTAATCACACCATTATGAAATTGGGGGACAGGAGCAGTAACAAAGAAATTGAGGGATGACTCCAGTTAGTCCAGGGAAGAATGGCTGTTACTGAGCAAGAGAGCGAGTGAAACAAAAGCTGGAGAACTAACTAGAGAGGTTACTGTGGTAGAAGATACTGCAGGTAGTTTCAGGTTAATATGCTTACTCAGCAGTCAAGAAGGTGGCCAAAAATTTCTTCACTTGGTAAATTGACGAGCATTTGTCTAGTGAAGGTTTGAATCTGCTGTGTGACATATCATGACAGAGTTTTCTAAGAAACCAGGAATGTTTATTCAAGAAACCTCAGTCCTGAGGGCAAAAGAATCCAGTCCTGCACAAGGCACAGTTTGGCAGGTGCTGGGGTGCATCCAGGGGAAGTGTTACCTATGCTTCATTTGTCACTGAGTATCCAGTATCGCCCTACCAGTGGCAGGGTTAGGAGGAACCTTCGTTCTGGGTTGGCTCTGCATCAATCCCTGCAGAATACCAATATAGCATTAATATACCATTAATAGTGATACTTGTGTCTTGGTGGAGAATATTCTAATGGGACAAAAGTTTAGTGCAGCTTTGCCAGCTCGTTCAGTTGAAGTGTCGGATCTCCGTGGTTTGCATACTGCTATGAGTTAGGAGTGACGGCTGTGGCTCACCTAAAGGAGGCTGTGAAGAATAGTATAGTACCTGGAAATCCCTTTCCTTCGGAATGGTTCCAGGATGATGTCTCATTCCATGTAAACACTGACACCTTACCAATAGCTTGTCAGCAGCTGGTCTGTGGGTTGGAGTGCTGGGAGCTGCTCTGCAAAAAGCAGGGCTTGGTCAGGTGAGGGGTGGGCAGTGGAGGAGCCAGTTCTGAGAATCAGTTCCAGTGAAGGGAGTTCTGAATTGCTCCATTGGACTTTGAAATGCAGGGGCTGAAAAGCTTCACAAGGCAGTTTTATTGTTTAATCAAATAAAGCTGTACCCTAAAAAAAAAAAGAAAAAAAAAAAAGGAAGTGTAATTTTTAGTCCTTTTCTGTCTTGGAAAACCAAATTAGAGCAATTTTCAATAGACAGGGCTATTTCAGGAAGTCATAGGCAGGATCTATTGTTAAAGAAAATGTTAAAAAAGATAAAATATCATTGTGTAAGGACTGTGATCTCCTCCCCCCAGTTCTCCTGCTTGTTTGGAGCTGTGTTTTAACCAGTCAAAACACAGAGAATAAAGAAAGATTAAAACACACTGTCATAGAACAATGTGAATTTCACACATTTATTAAGTGGAGCTAGCATAAAATCTGGGTATTTCCAGTTCCAGGTTAAAAAATATTTTGAAATCTTAGGTGGGTATAAATAGCATCTAACTTTCTGTGTTGGACTTTGCTGAGGTGCCATAAACTGCTGCTGCCCTCTTCATTTGATTTGCTTTTCACAATACTATGTGATACAAATGACAGAACTAGTAACCTGTTAAATTGCTGCCTTTCAAATTTATTTAATTATTTCATTTTGGTATGGTGCTTCATGTTGATGCTTTAAATAGTAGTGGACACATTTTGTGTTTTTTCTCTGTAAGTCATTAAAATTTAATCTAACTGCACGTGGATATAGAACTGACATTTATTTGCCATGGCCAATTTAAGTTGTCTGTAGCCCCATTGTTTCTTTTATTAACAAGGAACTGAAATAATCTTAAAAAAACCCCCATAAACCAGTGAAGTTTACTGTTGGCAAAATCTCCCACGATCTTTGACTAGGATGTTGTTATTTATGAAGTAAAGCAACCCATCAAATCATTTTTTTCGTTCAGTTTAAAGTGCAGTTAAGTAGCGCAGTAAATATTAAATCCATTGATGTGTGCTTTATATTTTATCATATTCAAAGTGATCCATGCACAATTAGGTTTGCTTGAATTAAAGTCTAAGAATTATAGTGCTCATTTAAATGCAGTGCTGTCTATTAGGCAAAAAAAACCCAGTGACAACCTAATGTTTTCTCATTCTTTCTATGTAGCTAATTTAATGCCTAATAAAAGTATATGTTTTTCTAATTTTTACGAACAGCAATTTATGACTTAGGCCCTATGCTTGGTCACTGAGCTGAGTCAAGCTCTGAAATGAATCCCTGGAAGTAGAAGATGAGGTTTTTTTATAATTTTAAAAGCCTTTAAAACGCCAATTTATTTGTTTATTTTCTAAGCAATTACTTCAATTTGCTGAGTCAGATTTCTGTAAACTAAATTAGTAAAACAACTCACTGTGGTTTGCTGAAGGCTGAATTTTGGGAACACGGGACATGGCATTTGGGAGCGCTGTCAAACAGACCTTGTGAGCCCAGCTGGATTATGAAGGCTGTATTTTGCTGGGTTCACAAGGACTGAGGATCCTTGGGGCTCAGCAGGGACAAAGATGGACCAGGACTTGCCAGTGTGATGACTGGCAGATACCCAGGATGGATTCTGTCCTGCTCTACGGGATTGAATTCCAAACACAAGCCACTGTCTGGGGAGGCCTTTGCCGCATAACTGCCGTGAGCATTATGCCAAAGAAGCAAGCACGTGGTAGCTGAGGAGCCAGACTGGCTTGTATAGACATGATTCCATGGATAAATAATTCAAATTAATATGAATATCTCATTCCATCCATGATATATATGGTTTTCAGAACACTACAAAGGAGACACTACAATGCAGCTTTAAGCATAATCACAGGAGAGGAGGGGAAATATAGATGTAGCTATTTCTATTTTTTTAATCACATGGATTGATCACCAGTTCTGTTTCCTCCTCCGTTATTTAACAGTCACCTGTGAAATTGAAAAGGCTGGAAGGACCTGCTGTGGGATGAAGGAATGTCCACACTGTGTGCATCAGTTTTGGGAGCAATTTTAAGCAGAGTAACGTGCTGCATATCCCAGTGCTCCTAAGTGCTGGTTTTAAATTCTTTTACATCCGTTTTAACAGGAAACATTTTTCTAAGAATGGAATTAGGAAGTATTTGGCAAAAATGTTTTAAGTAGCTCTCTTCACCCCTCTTCCCAGTTTCAGTTTCCTGAGAAATTTTCCTCTTAATCATGGGTCGAGAGAATAAGATTTGCCCTTAATAAAAACATAGACTTATTTCACAGTTCTGTTTGCATCTCCTCCACAGGTTTCATTTATTCTTTTTTTTGCAGAAACAAAATAACAATGTTTTTCTGCTAAAATAAATTGACAAAATAGCTTTCCATAAATAGAATGGGTATTTAAAGCTGTTCACTTAAACTTACGCAGCAAAAGGTAGATGAATCCACTTAATCTTTTGGCAATTGAAAATGGATGTTGAATTAATTAGAAACATTACTCAAATGAATTATTCTGAAATTGAAATAATGATCTGTACTGAAGTATTCCGTTTTAAAGTATTTATTTTTGACTAGTTAGTATTAATGTGCTTTTAATAGACTGAATTCCAAACAAAACAAAACAAAAAAAACCCCCATAGCATGTAATTTCTGCAAGAATTGAAACATTTCCATTTCTCCCCATTTCTCCGCCACAGAATACACGTGGATTTGTGGGGTGCATTGTGCCTTATTTACCCTGGTTTCAGTCACTGGATGTTGGTCATTTCTCTGTCACTGGCTTCTGGTCGGTTCTGAAGGTTGTATCTAACAGGAGGTGGCAGCTGTAAGGTTCATTTCACAAGTGTTCTAGCAGGATGTGTGCAACTAGGAAGTCTGGCAAATGGCAGGTAATTTCCATAAATCTCATAGTGTGAGGGTTTTGGTATCCATTAAGTTCAACTCAATATGGAAATGACAGGTCAGCTTGACTAAATCTCTTGACTAAGTCCTTTATTAAGAAAATGCATGATAAAAATAGCATGAGCAACATAATAATTGGGATTTTCTGCACACATTTCAGAGAAGGAGAAATATATGCACTTACGAGATTGTGACCTTTAGAAAGTACAAAATACCGCTTGAAGCAGCACTACTGTTCTTCTGAACCTTTTATTCAGCCTTTTTTTTTATTTTATGGATGAGTGCTTTGAGAGAGGACACCCCAGAGGTCACCTCATCAGCGTCTCTGGGTGGCCCCCAGCAGGGTTTAGGGGCCAGGTGAGGAGGGAAGGCTGTGCCAGGTGCTGCCTGCTAATGGTCCCAGTCCTGCAGCTGTCACGATTAATAGCCAGGGGTGGATCTCTCCAGTGTCTAATTCCTTATGCACTGATTTGTGTTTCTGGCCTCCCTGACATGCTGTGACAAAGATTTTATGATTTTAATGGTGTGGTATGAAAAAGTAATTAATTTCATTTTTGCTCCCAGTCGTGTCTTAAAGCTCTCGTATCTTGAGAAACAGTGAATAATGATTTCCTGTTCACCTTTTGATCGCTACAATAACTTTATTGGCCTTTATAATTTTCTTCATTGTCTTCCTTCATGTGCCTGGGTCACAGTTCATATGGTTGCTTTAGATCTGTGCTTGTTCCATACCTGTAGTTGTCCGTATCGGTCGTCTCTACCTTTTCTCACACTCTGCAGTCTGTTCTGGTAAGAAGACCAGAAAGCAGCAATGCTGACTCCATACCTCTCACTGCAGTGCCTAAAAGGATTGGGTTTTTCAAAGTTTCCCTCACTAGAACTGGATCAGTTTTGTTCAGGCGAACGACAAGCTGGCTGCAGAAGGAGCCTTCCATTTTACCAAGCAGTTTGTGGATGTAGATCAACATTCCTGAATGGCTTAATGGGACAAAAAATAGTCTTTCCTGGACTAAACAATCCAGATTTAAGTAATTTTTTTGTTTTCTTTTGTGAGCCAAATGGATGGAGAGGAGGAACCACTGGGGAGAGATACCTAATATTGAGGGAAAAAAAATAGGTTTATCTGAGTTTTTGGGGCAGGACCTCTCATTTGCTAATGTTGAGGGCCAGAACTGCAAATGGGGCCTAATTTTCTGCTTTAAGGGAAATGTCTGAACTAGTAGCATGTCTCTTCTGATCTTTAGGAGCAAAAAGCAGAGGGAGTTGGCTTCCAATTCTCAGTGGCATTTGCTATAACTTTCCCTTAGGACAATTCTCCTGATGTTAATCTAATCCACTAAGGTTCCGTTCCCTTCTTGGTCAACTCTTTTCAACCCAGTGCCTATATTAACCTTAACTGTTCAAGGATCAGCTCTTTTAGGAGGTAGTCCTGTGTGACTTCTGATAGTCCTATGTCAAGGCACGCAGTAAATGCTTGTAGGAAAGTGGCATGGAACAATTACATTTGCTCTCTGGGATGATGTGCAATACGCTCTTAGAGTATGGGCTTTAAAATAGGAAGTCTTTAATGTTGAACAGCTCTTGTAAAAACAGTTTATAGTTCTGAAATTAGATTTGCTAAAAAATAACCTCATAAAACCTTATTTCAATATCATTCTTCCCCTGAAAAGGGAGGGGGGAAAGGCAATTTCTCCCCCTTCTGTATTTTGGATCAAATGATAAGTCACAAAGAACTTCATTAGCAGCAGTACATGTAAGACATGGACTATAGACTCAATTTCTGTAATTTCCAGATAGCATTAGCTGTATGGACAGGGGTAACATCACAGTCTTCAGTGGAGCTGGAGCAGAAAACAAGGCAAATTATTTTCTCCTTTTATTCCAGCCCCAAGTTCCAGTGATCATCCTCTAAGCTCCATGAAATAACTTATTTTTAAAATACATATTTTTTTAGTCTCTTCCTATGTTACCTACAGAAAGAAGTGATGTAAATAAAATACTTTTTAACTTTATCTTTTTTTTTTAATTTAAAGATTAATTTTGTGGGATGACTTGATGCTGTGTTGCATCCCAGCAGCGGTGCAAGGCAGTTGTCAGGCTGGCACAGCCACTTGTGTAATTCATGGGCAAGTGCATGGCCATGCAAAAAGTTTAAGAAGTTCCATGTGACCTGTAGGTGTAGACTTCTGAACTCTCGTAAGCTTTTTGTATTAAACATTCATGAATGTACATATGAAACGTACATAAGCTTTTTGTATTAAACAGTTCAGCCTTAAATGCTGCACAGAGCATGCAGGGAGATGGAAAAGACTCCTCGGGACACAGTGTAGACTCAGTGGGGCCTTCTAA
This sequence comes from Oxyruncus cristatus, assembly GCA_013399855.1. NCBI lineage: Eukaryota > Metazoa > Chordata > Aves > Passeriformes > Cotingidae > Oxyruncus > Oxyruncus cristatus. The sequence continues at coordinate 6,950 of VXAY01002914.1, forward strand.
AGTCTCCTTATTTAGACGAAAAATGTTTTGAGACCTGAGTAATCTGATATTGCTGTAAATTTACCAACAGCTGCTGTAATCTGTCATTCTAATGACACATAATCAATTTTCGCTCCAGGATGGAACACCAGAATTACTGAGGTGTAAATGCCCATTATTTGTAAACAGCTCAGTGCCATCACAAACATGTTCTCTGGCTTATTTAACACACTTTTGCATCTCAGCGACTGCTGATCCCTCCACATTTGCTCACCCTACTCTCTTCTGGCCAGGGATTTTTAGTGTTTTCTAAACTTAGATAGTCTCAGCTAGCATTTCTGTTCTGGCAGACATTCCCCGGAATCTTCCTACGGAACACGGCTGTGTCTTTGATATATTCTAATGACATTTAATTAAAGCCTGATGGGCATTCTCTTGCTGAACTTCTCATCCTTTCCAACAAACGACCATTTTCCCTGTCATCTTTCTCCATTCTGATGATTTGTGATTCTCGAAGGAATCAGAGCGCGTTTCATATAGATGCTGACTACATCTGTACGTGCATCCTGATAGAGGATTAGGTCTTGATAGGAACATTTGAAACTCTAAACATTCATATTTTCTCAAGTCCTAGCCTCTAATAATTTGTGGCCCAGGGACTCTCTGAGCCAGAGGCAGCGGTTTGATACCTACTAGTCCCGCGTGGATTTTTATTGCATGACTCCTCTCATTCACATCTCCTGTGGTCCTGAGGTAAGGAGATCCACACCTGGTGTGACATGGACGTGTGTTTCCTTTGGTTTCTCCTCAACTCCAGTTTTACTGGGTAGCTACAACTCCTTCTTGCGCTGGAACAGACTGTGATCAGCTGTTCCCTCATATTCTCCATAGTACTTGTAATTTCTCAGAAGTAATTAGAGATAACCCTAGATGTGGATTTTTTTAGTTTGAGTGTTGTTGAATTTACCTCTTTTCGTAAGTTTATATTAAAGACCTGTTCTCTAAAATTTGCAGTATGTGCAAACTGAGTATTAGAAATACTTCAAAGGAAAGCAACCGTTTGTCTCAAAGTAGGAAACATGGGTTTTGTTGTGTAATGTTTCAGAAATAAGCACCCCCTAGTTTTGTACAAATCTGTAAGAAAACTTACTGAGCAAAGTAAAATACTGTCATGCAATTCACGAATCACAGGTGTGCATTCCTCCTTATGTTAACGTTAGTAGATGAATTTGTGACTTAATGTTAGTCTTTATAATGATTATACTCTTTACCTACACTTCGGTTAAAATGGAAAAATCTCTTTTAGATTACTATTTTGGTCTCTCAAGTTGCTGACATGTATGAATTATTTTCTATTCTGTAAACAGTCCTTTGAAAAGTGAACTATGTAGCATATTCTCACTTCAGAATTCACGTTCTGTTCTCTAGTTATTACACTCAGGGGTGACATTTATGCTTTCTGATTTCCTAAGTAGTTTTTAGGTAGCTTCACTATTCCAATTACCAGCTCTTTGTCATGTATTCAAATTCAAATGAGAAAATTGTAGGGAGGGAAGTGGCAAGTGATGACTGGAAGCTGACTAACTATTAGAGGTGGTTCTAAAATCTCTTTTCTTTGTTCGGTTCATTTTTTCATTGCTTACTCAGTAAAGAAGAACTAGGCAAGTGTTATCTTTTTTATGGGTATTAATTTATCTGATGGGGCTTTGTGTCTCATCTCCTTAATATACTTTAATTATGGTTCTTTTCTCACTTTTTTTTTTTTGTAGGTTTCTGCTGTATTTTAAACTTTGCAGTCACTCTTATAAAAATTTTCTCTGTCTTGCCAGCAAAACACTAGGAAAAATAAGAACTTTGTGCCTTTTCAAAATGGTACAATCTTGGCAATCCAAAATGTGTGCTAAGTGAGATGAACCAAATTTTGCTCTTAAAAAAACTGGGGGGGAAAAGGACTATTTATCTAAATTTCTTTCAATATTTCCATTTTTTAAAGTGTGGATATTCTTTACAATTGGAAAGTGGCAGCTTTCTCAGTGTCGGGTTCTTTTTAAAGTGAAGCACGTCTTATTTTATATGTTCTTCCTTCCTCATAAAAAACCACTTTACTCTTTGGTGTTTCCAAATCCCGGATTTCAGGAGCAGTGTTTGGGAATGGTGGAGTGCGAAGCTGACACACAGAAACAGGGAGCTTCTTGGAGTCTTCTAGAAAAAGCAGCCCTTTAAGTGTCGCTGAAATAATCCATTCCCAGCAGCTGTGTATGCAGAGCCTGTCATCCCATATCAACACAGTGATCTGCCTGTGCTCCTTGGAATAAACAAGTGTGTGTTTGTGGAGATGGTTTAGTATACTGGGTTTGGCACCTTCTCTGTGAGTTCTTAACTGAGCACAGTGTTTCTGTAGCAGCTTGGAATTGATAGCACAGGTTATAAATTACATTATACCAATTATAAGGACTGATATTTTTTCTTTGATCAAATAAAGTGAGCTACACATGATTCAAAAGCTGCAGAAAATTCCATTCCAGTACTAAACGATTAAAACTTAGTGCAGACTGATCTTTAATCAGTCATTTTTAGATAATCTTTTCCTTCAACTACCCAACCAACGGAAAATGATGGTATAAAAGAGAGTTACGATTATTGTATAATAAAACGATTTTAAATTCTGGGATTTAGAAGCTGGCAGTTGCAATAACGATCAGAAAATAGTGAGGGCTGAGAGCAGCGGTGAAAACTTAGATAAGAATGGAAGTGACTCCTGACAGACAGCGGATAACCAGGCTGGCACTCAGCTCTGGAGCCGTGCTGGGAACAGCTGCCAGTGCCATCATACTGAATATCCTTCAGGAGCAGCGCAGAGCTGGAAGACAAGAGCAGCCCTGAGTTTGGGTGGCTGTTGCCCGTGCAGGAACATCAGTGTGGAACTGAAAGGACACAGTACTCTGTGGGATGGCTGTGGGTGTCAGTCCTTATGTCTGCTAAGAAAGTTATCTACATCTTCAGTTTTTTACATTTGAGTTTCTTCTGCTTGGGTCTATCTGTTCAATTAGGCTTCAAAATTTCTCTTTAAAAAGCCAGCTTAATCTGTAATAGCATTGCTCTGCTGTGTATTTGTTCCAAAGTCTTACTGTAGATTCCTAAATAAAAACCAATTAACATTGGAACCTATGAGATTCCTTGCTGAGACCTCATCTTTGTAACAATTATTCAGCTGGTGTTCAATACACATTAAAATCGGACCCAATTTGCATAAAATGTCTAAGCAGTGCACAGCAACTTGCTGCCCATTAAATCTGCTCTGGTCTCCCCACCAACTATTTTTTGTAATAAATGATGAGTTAAGATGAGTTTACTTGCTTTCAAATCTTATCCTTTCTGCTTGTTCTTATTCTTCCTTATTCTTTGTATCTTTACAGTACCTTCTTCCTCAATTTTCCCATTTGTCCTTCATTTTATTTGGAGAAAAAACTCCAGACTAATCTTCCCCCCTCATCTGAATACTCAAAGTACAATTCTTTCAGCATGTTAAGACTTTCAGTAAAAATGTCTGATTTTGGAGTGTGTTTCCCCTTGCCTAAAAAGGAGCATCAAATAACAAAGTCAGCAAATGCAATATGGGGAGTAAAGAGGCGGAAGTACATTGTAAATTGATTTATGTCCTGATTCTGCAGTAATTTACATGTGTTCTGTCTAATTTTGGAAGGGCAGTTTTTTACAAAAACCTGATGGTAAGATAACCTACTTCTCTGAAAAATTCCTGGGAACAAGTTTATCTCTGTTAGTGTTTATGAAAAAGAATGGTACAAGGCAAAGCAGCATTGCCAAGTAAACAATATTACCCTTTGTCTCAGTTTAATGAGACGGAAGTGTTTTGCTAAGGAGGATGAGTTATAAGGAAGACCAAAACTCCTCCCTCTAAGCAATTGTAAATCCAAAATTAAGAGGCTCCAATTGAGAAAGTGTGGAGAAAGGAAAAAAAGTATAGAAAATTATATGCAGTAGAGACATATTAGCAGTGATGCTGTAAGTTGGGAATTTTAATAATTTTCAGATTTACTTTTAAATCTCTGATTTGATTTAATTAGTATTTCTTGTCTTTTCCTCAGGCCATATGTAGCTTGAAAAGCATAAGCCCTTCAAGGGAGACAGTGGCAGGAGAAAGCACTACTGGTTTTATGAATAAAGCAAGGACATCCACTCCACTGAAAATCAATATATGTTTTTCTTAGAGATTATGTTATTCTTACAGAATCTGTTGAGTCACAGTGTATATGCTGTAAAGTGGTAGTGATTGGAGTTAATATTCTTTGGAATTTGCTGCTAAAGTTCCATGCAGAAAACACATTTAATTCATCAACAGAAAAACTAAGTTTTGCTGTATGAGAAGGGGAAGTAGCAATAAGAGCAAAAATAAAATAGCAGTACTGAGAAAACAAACACACTGTCCAATCTACAAATTTAATTTACAGGAGTAACTTCCCAATTTCAAGTCTATATTTAAGTCTCTAGAATATCTTATGCAAAGGCACTAATAGCAAACTTTGGCTTCTCCACATCTTTGCAAGCTCCCCTTTTTGTGGTGGTTACTGAGTCACAGTTTCTGAAAGTCTGAGTTCACTGCTGGGGAAACACTCATGTACCCCCCTGGGAAACAGCTGACAGACTGCTTTGGTGTTGGTTTACACAGAATGTTGGAGCCTCCGAATAAACTTGTAAAAAGGGTGTTTTCTTTTTTTCCTTGCTACATTCACATCTCTCTTGCTTACTTATTGGGTTTTTTCCAAAGAATATTTCCATGGTACTAGTGCTTGCAAAACCAGGGCAGACGGGAGACTGAATTCTGCTTGCATGTGAAAACACGTAAGAAAAAATCATTCTAGGGAATGCTCACGATTTTCGGAATTGCTACGGGTAAACATTTCTTCTGCTTAGTACCATCCTGCAAAATAAGAAATACAACTTCAGCAACATGTCATAGAGCAAACAAAATCAGGTCCAGAGCTATTGGTCACATCTGTTGTAATAATGACAGACATCCTTGAAGCTTCTTGGGCAAAGTGGATTCCCCAGTGGGAGGTCTGACAGTTCTGTACTGAAGGGGAGGAGCGCGTACACAACATTCCTGATTAGACCGTGGCATTTTCAACTGTAACTTGGACTGGAGCAATACCTGTTTGGTTATGTTTTTATCATCTTCAAAGCCCCATTATTTTTCTCCTAAGATGTTTCTGGTTTATTAGTTATGGCTAAGGAAAACAAAAAAAGGGAACCGTGATCTACGCAAAAGATTTGTTATAGCAAATGAATCAGAATTTGAAGAAACTATTTTAATTGAGGTTTTTTTGTTTGGTTGCAAAGCAAACTGAGGTAAGAAACTGTGAAGAGAAGCAGATGTGATTTCTTTGGGAATGGCCATTGCTCAGAGCCAGCTGCTTTTTCGTAGTCTATTCTGATATGTCAGTGGTGGTCCTATTAAACAGTGATCCCAAGAAAATATATTGATACAAGATGAGAAGTGAGAGAACAGCAGGATTAAAAGGTGACATCAAGGGTTCCTTGACTTAGAGTGGGGATTCATAGTATCAGCTGGCTTCAGCATGTAATAATGTACCATCATCCACTTGTATGTGGTTTGTGTTCTGTGCATCTCCCAGAGGGATTGCTTGAATGTCAGTTTAGCTAATCTTGGTTTCGTGTTACTGTGTTTCTTCTGCAGTTTCTGACATTCTCTAAAAACAGAATTCCAAATCCTATGTCTACTCTGATCAGAGATTGAGTTACTGATCTCTGTTTCACTGATGTAAATTAGGATTTCCTGCAGCAATTCAGCTGTTGTTGTTTTTTTTGTTTATTTGGATTTTTTTGTTCAACCGAAAAAGTGTTTCTTGAAGTGCTTAAAAACCTGATTGATTTCAATGTTGGGTCTTTAACAATATTTTTTGACATGTCTTTGAAGTTTTGCTACATGTCCTGAGCTATGGAGAAAATAAATGTTTAAAAGTTACTTACTACTAAATTGTAAAGAAGAGAAAGTAAAAGTAATAGCAATAAGTTCTTCTACCTGCTCGGTACTTTTTGAATGCTACAAATGTTATGTTCTGAATCTTGGATAGATATGGGATACAGCTGATGCTTTGATTTTACATTACCTGCCTGTTGAACTGTGCTTTGTTTTCATAGCATTTATCTTCCATTAAAAATATTCTTTTGGGGATGGCTATCTTGCTTGGAACTAACCCAAAGCATGTATTTACCACCGTACACAGTGATGATGATGGGTTTTTTGTTTGTTTGTGCAGACAGGAGAGGCTATTTTCTTGACTTTGGAAATCTCCTTGTGTTTTGCTAATGGTTTCAGGACTTCAGACTAGTGCTATACAAGTCCACAGCAAAGAAACTGATATTTAAACCTTGCAAGTGAAGGTAGCAGTGCTTGCCAGCACCCTATTTCATTCCTCATGTATCAGGAATCACATTGGGTTGAACGTGTTTACTGTCAGCTTAGATTGTCTCCTGAGGAGAGGATTCATACTGGCTGTATGGGTGAGCTAAATGCAAAGGGAAATGATTGTATGTAAAAATAAGGCTGTAATTTTCAGAGAATAGAGTTCCTCTCTCTCTACATGATAAGAATGTAAGCATGGATATCATGCTGTCTTGAAGGAGTTGATGACTGTAGACATAAGAAACTACAGGGAAAAGATGGGAAAGAGAAATAAAAGAAAATAGAAATAAATTGAAGCTTAGGCACAACAAAGGAAAGTGAAATGTCCATCATGTTCTAGTACTATGAATATTTTTAAGATAAAAGAAATACTGCTATTCAAGAAAATGTGGTAAGTAAAAGGAGGGACAAAAATTGGACCGTGATATTATTTGTGTCAATTTGTTGAATAGGGCTTTTAGGTTCATCCTCCAAAAGTGGTATATATGATTTTTTTCTGTCTAGATGAAGAGATTACATATCACAGGTTTGTGTGGGGAGATATTTCCAAGGGGAAGATAATCCCAAGGGTTAATGGCCTTAAACTGAAGGAGAGTAGGTTTAGATTAGAGATTAGAAAGGGATTCTTCCCTGTGAGGGTGGTGAGGCCCTGGCCCAGGTTGCCCAGAGAAGCTGTGGCTGCCCCTGGATCCCTGGAAGTGTCCAAGGCCAGGTTGGATGGGGCTTGGAGCAACCCGGGCTGGTGGAAGGTTGTCCCTGCCCATGGCAGGGAGTGGAACTGGATTTAAGGTCCCTCCAACATAAACCATTCTGGGATTCTGATAATACAGAAAACGTTGCTGCCCGAAGTGATCTTTCAGCTGAGATCTGTACACCTGTGCATTACCAAGTGTGATTTCAGATGGTGTAACACCATTGGTTTTAAACAGATTTTAGAAAGTCTTTTGGGCTCTGCAGAGTTAATTGCAAAATTAGCAAGAAGATGCTCTGACAAGCTTAAACAGGCCAGGTCCATGCTCCTGTTTATACTGCTTGATTGCAGAGCAACTCTGATAAGGTTTCTGTGCAGGACTGTCTGACTGGATAACCATCTTGCTCAAGTCAATCAAACTGTGAGTTCTCCCAAAAAAACCCACATCAGCAGAGGAGTTGACGAAGTTATCACAGTATTTGCAGTGTCTGTAGAAATCACTAACCTGGTAATTAAAATTTCTGGCAGTTTCAGTATTCTGTGAGTCGTGTTATATTCTTGCGAGATGATTTCTGGTGAGGGGCATTATGCTAGGTAGAACAGAAAATACCTGTGAGTTGTCCCACAAATAATGAAAGATGGATTCTCTGTCAGAGTTATGGATGAAGTAGGCTGTGGGGAAGCCAGAGGGTTGGATGGCATCAGAGGAAAGGACTGGCAGGCAGAAAATAAAATCATGACCTGCTGGGAGCACTCACCCTTGCTGGCTGAGAGCAGCTGGGGTTCTGTATGATGTTAATGATTTAATAATCTGGAACAAGCATCAGTGAAGTACAAGAAGATGTAAGTCCCATCTGCAAGAAGAACATTTTGGCATGAACCAGTAGGTATTTGGTAGTTGGCAGTGGCATCCTGACAGAATGAGACAAGGATCTTCCTTATTCACTGGTGTGGGAGGTGGAAAAGATAAAGATGAGAAGTTTCAACAGTAGAGACAGAGATTACAGGAGACCCTGTAACGTACAGGACAAAAACCTTGATAAAGAAAGCATCCTGTGATCAATCCACGGACAGATTTAATGGACTGTGACAGTTTGCACGACAGTTTTAGTTTCCACTGTTAACTGTATGTTTTACTATATTGTACCCCTACATTTTTATAAAATTCCATAGTTACTCTCCCTGCATGTTATATTCCTATTTTCCTATTGGTTATTCAGTGCCTCAGCGAGGACTTCCCTTATAAGGTTAAGCCTCTCCCCTTTATCCCTTCTAGAGGTGTAACCCCTCCTATGTTTTCCTTGTTAAGGCAAGTTCCCTCCTTGTTCTTCCTAATATGTAATGTCCACACCCCCAGTTCTGGAATGTTCTGCTCTCCCCCTGTATTAGGGGGGAGCCATTTTAATAAGCAGCCTACTTCTGTTAATGAACCCTGTGTAGGTTGTCACTCCTCACAGGCCGTGACACACTGGCATGTTAATTATCTCCTGCAAGAATAAAAGCCCCTTCTCCATTAGAAACTCTCCCTCATTTTTGACGTCGCTCATAGTCAAGAGTACTCTAAACATTTGCTTCCAGACAGGGCGAGTGGTCCAGCAGCACGTGCCGTGTGAATTCCAGGTGTCCTGTTGTGAGGTGTGGAGCAGGAGGACAAGGAGAAGGGCTGCCTTATGCAAGCTTTTCCAAGGTGTCGCTGAAAGCCCGAACAGAGGTTTTATCTTTAATAATGTGGGTAGTTTTCTTGAATTCATAAATACAAAGGTGAAAGGTCAATTATGGAATAAATCCCTGTTGATCCGGGAAAAGTAACCTTTAATTTTATTATTATGTTTACACTTTCTCAAATTACCCGTCTCAATACCATGAATTTTTGAATCTCATTTTAAATTATTTCCCCGTGGAGAACCTGAATAAAAATCTCAATTACAAAGCCAAATACTGCTTCTCCAGGATGGAGCAAACCAATCTAAACCATCTGTGAAAAATAAACATTTTGGTGAAGGACACAGTCTATTTTCCTGACTGTGATTATTCCTTTTTAAGTCACTGAGAGCAGACTTTAAATGAGCCCAGTATCTGTAACCAGAGACACTTCTTTCTCCCAGAAATATTTTAGTTTTAGTAATACGAGAAGTAACAAACCTAGCTGGATATTGATGGGAGTTACAGGATTCAAAATTAGAAAAAGTACTTTCACTTTTAACACAAACTGTTTCTCAATGTTGAGGAGAGAAATACGGAATCTACCAGGCTTCTGTCTCAAAAGTCACTCTTTAGAGGAGAAATGCACTTTAAATATAGAAAGAACCCCTGGTCTTATTCTAATTATTACATAAATCGAAACATTTCCTATCTTGCCTACCCAGCTGAGAAGCCAGCAGCAGTTAATAAGCTATATGTAGATGTAAATTAGTAATACCATTCAAATTAAATTGTATTTCTTTCATTTTCAATAGGCAATGTCATTTCATATGACAATATGGAATAATCATATTTTGTAGTTTGCAAATTGGAGACATGTCAGATTGAACATGCTGTAATATTGAAACTAAGTATTCTCATTAAATACAGCAGTGGGGAGGTGGCTCAGGGTCTGAGGCACTTTGTAAGGTAATGTCTAAGTTAACTCTTAGAATAAGAAGTAAAGCACAAGCCTATTTCTTCACACATTTCAATATTTTATGAAAACTTAATGTGGGAGCTTGTTTTTCGGATAAGTAAGAAATGCTCCCGAAGACTGCAATTGCAATGAAGTTGAAACACACAGTTCCTTTCCAGTATTTCAGACAGATAAACAAAACTAATATTCCACTGAACTAGAGCTGGCTGAATGCAAGATAAAATTTTTGTCAATTATATTATGCATTTATTCCACTATTTATGGAGTCATCGGAATTGTGTGAAGTGTACAATAGAATACAGTATGGGATGTCATCGGTACACAGTGATGTTTGGCTGTTGCTGTACTTCTGTGAGGTTGTGCTCCGAGCTGACCTTTTTTCTCCGGTTGGATTCTCTTGATGTAGTATCAGAAATCCGAGCTTGATACTATTGGTTCTCATGCAGCGGGTCTGGGGAATGAGCAGGGGCGCTCCTGCCCTCCCTTTTCTGTCCCATCCACAGCTCTGTTCTGGTTTCATATGGATTATGCCTGATTCCCGAAGGCTTCCAGCAGCACCAGCCTGCCTTGGTTGTGACAGGAAAACGTCGCTGATGCAGGGTGTCATTTTGGTGCCCAGCAGGTGGCACAGTGTCTTACCTTAGTGGTAGCTGAGACACAGGCCTGAATCCAGGGAAGTTGAAGGAGTAATAAATTACTTCGGGGTTTCCGAGAGAATACTTTCCTTCTGTTGGAAGGTGTCTCTTACCCTTGGCAGAGGGGTTGGAACCAGATGATTTCTGAGGTCCCTTCCAACCCAAACCATCCTGTGATTCTTGATTCTTCTGTGTCCTATCTCCTGTCCCCAGCTGTAGCTGTCCCAAACGCTGTCTTACAGTCACTACACACTTTGTCACGGTCCAGCCTTGTTAAAACAAGCTTCAGTTTTGCAATTCCCATGTCTTGGTGGCGGTGGGGCTGCATGTAATAGAACTCAGGACATACACGTTATGTCCCTGGAGTGATTCCTCTCTGGGTCCTACTCCTTCCAGCCCATCCCACATGGGTGGTTGCAGTAGTTCAGTGTGAAATGTAGATTCATGAAAAGGCAGACTCCCGGAGTTTTGTTGGTGATGTCTTGAGGGTTGTGGGCTGTATGTATTCCAAATGAATGCTCCAATGCTCCTCATATAATCTAAATAAATGCTGTTGTCGGATTGTTCTTCAGATATTTCTTTTTTAAAACCACACAGCTCCAGCTAGGAAACTACAATAGGCTGTCCAGGTGAGGCAGGCCTATGTGTGGGACACACCCATCCATCCATCCATCCATCCATCCATCCATCCATCCATCCATCCATCCATCCATCCATCCATCCATCCATCCATCCAATCCAAGGGTGCATCCACAATATTAGAGACTGAGTGATTACAAAAGACACGCCATGAGCAAACACAGAATAATCATTACAGGCAACAGATTAATTGCAGAACTTACTGCAGGTTTTTATATTTGTCTTATTTTGTGACTAGACCAGTACTTAGACAGAGATTAGGTGGGGCAGCTACAATTCAGTTTGAGATGGATTCTTCAGGCCTGAAATCACAACTGCCTTTAGGGAGAGAGAGCAAGCGTCACTCCAGGATATTAGGACATTTGAGTCCTGTTTCTGTGGGTTTAGTTATTGTTCCTTGTTCTGCTCTTGAGTGTGGGAGGGCTGTTGATGTGCTCTGAAGCACTGCAACCAAATGTCTTGTTTTCAAAGTTTTAACTTTCAAGTTTCATTGAAAAAGTTCTTGGAATCTTTAATTATCCTGTCTATTTTTCCCCCTCTTTTCCTTTGTAGGATGAGGGAGAGGACAGCATTATAATTGGAGATTAAGGACAGTGAGGCTGGTTTTGTTTGGAACAGAAGAGTTTACACTGTTTCTGTCATTGAGGCAAACGCATAAAATCTAAGATCTGTGTCACAGTGTAGCTGCTTAATGTACCTGATTCATACACCTACTGAAGCAACACCTTATTTTCAAGTCTTCCTTTTGCTGTGGCAGCTGAGTTCCACTTGTGTGGAAGGAATCCAAACCCTTTTGTTTTCAAGTTTAATCAATGGCATTCAATTTCTTGGGGTTTTTTTCCCCTTGTCGTCAGACCTGCTCAGATCACTTTTAAAGTTTAAATCACAGGGGCAATCTTAGAATTGGAGACCCAGAGCTGTGATACACAATATATTGTAATATATGAAATAATTTAGTGAATGCAAGTAGAAGCATGAATTCCTATTTCTTGTTTTAAGTACGTCATTAACCTATAGTCCTCTCTTCTTTCTTCCTTTTTTCCCCCTCACTTCTTCAGCCAAGTGAATTAAGTGGGAGAGAATCTACAAATATTTTATTGATGATAAATGTTTAGCTCCAAAAATTATTATTGTTAGCCTTCAGTACTGAATACTCGTACCACAGCTATGGAATTTTTGAGCCTTTCAAGTACCTTCTTGAATTCAAGAGAGTGCTAGAGTGAATGTCCTTCACACAGAACTTCCTTCTCTTAAAATGGTCAAAATGCTGACAGTTTTTTAGAGGGATAGGTCACTCTGTGGTGGCAGCTGTGCTTGCCTTAACTTGGCTCAGTGAATAAGGCTATACTAGCTCTTGCACCCCTATGTTCTCCAGTTGAATTGCTCATTTTGAACAGATGAATTGCCTATTTTAAAGTAAGATCTTGACATAAAACTTAGTGACTTACACTGTGGAGTAGTTGGTCCCACACGGGAGATACTGTAAAACTAAGCTGCCACGCTTAAATTATTTTCAACCTTGCACACTGTACAAAATTATTTTCCTCAAGAATCTGCATTTTTAAATCTTTGTTTTAACCAGGTATACTTCCTGAAAATCTTACAAAGCCTTCCAGGTGGTTTTGAAGCTTCTTTGATTTTGTAATCCCCAGAGTGCTTTCAGTATCTGCATTAGGAGAGATGGCTTTCAAGAATTAATATAGGTTGTGTTGAGCCTCAGTGGTAGAAAAGCCCCTGCTCAGAATGGGCATTTTATTGCAAAGGTAACCTTGGTCTGAGACACAATCCTCCTTTGGATCATGGAGAAGCAGAATATGCAGTAAATTGCTGTGCTACTTCCCTCTTTGCAAAAAATTCATATTACAAAGACTTACACCATCATCAGACTGAAATACAGTTGGAGAGAGGGAAACATATTCAGAATTTAGTTAAAACCAAAAAAAAAGAACCATTTTATGAGTTATTCTTACAAATAGGAATTGGTAATCTCTAGTTCCCTTATGGCTAAAGATGTTTTGTGGACCTAATGTCCCATCCCATGCTGTCTATCCCAACAGCTAGAGTGTATTGGATTTAGAAGTGCCGTCATCTATAGGTTACCAATTCAGATGTAAATGTCTACACTGTAAGCTCCTAATATCAGGAGAGATTAACCTCTAGGTCTGAACAGGGCCTGTTGTACCGTCCTTTGCCCTGCAGATCTGTGCTGAGGCTCTGCTGGTGGAACCAGTGCTGCCAGGGCCGATGGGGCACCTGCTACAGCAACCGTGGCACAAAGCGCTCTTCTTCTCACCAGCTGTGCTGAGCTGCTTTGGTCGTATTCCAGGGTTTTTGTTTAACCTTAGGGAGTAAGAGATAGGCATTTAGTTTGTCCAACAGGACGATTATTTCTTGATATGCAAATGTTTGCATTTGGTCCTTTAAAGCGTAATTTTTAGCGGAGCCATAAGGACTAGGTCTATAGTGTGATGTGATATTTTTATCCAATTATTTTAATAGCTTCAGAAAAACAGAAGTTAATGCTTCCTTTCGTGCATTTTCAAGTCTCTCATTAATTATAAACACTAATTAGTTTTTCCATTACATTAATGTTGATATTTTTGAATCAAAGGGCATTGCATTTAACACAATTATAATCATAATGAATCAAGACCAGAGAGGTTAAAGATTAACTTCATGTGTTTGGTAGGGCTTCTGTTGCATTTAAAATTTCTGTTGGTTTGGAAAATCTTTTCCATGAAAGCAGTATGTTTTAACATTATGTCTTTTCTTAGTTCTGTCATCTTAGACCTTGCCAAGCTCTTACTCAGCTTGGAGCAATCATATTTTGAGAATCAGTCACTCCTTTGGATGAGTGGACATCAATATCCACAGTTGCTATTATGAAATCAGGGTCTCAGTCCTTGCTTTTTTCCTGGTTGGAGCTGGGCTGGCTGACAAGGCTGGAGCTCCATTGCATTTAATTATTTTAGTCAGGGGAAGACAGCCTCATTTCTCTTTCCCAAACACTCTGCAGGGGTGTTTTTCTCGTGAGGAAAACAATAAAGGCTAATATTTCATAGCCTGTAATTAAGTAGAGGGGAGTAGATGACATCTCACCTCTCTCTGTCAGGGTAAACCAGGGAAAAGAGAACAGTGTTTGAAGGGCCTCCTTCCTTTTAAAAGTAGCAAGATTCTGGAAGGAGAATGACTCCCAAGCCAGGAACACAGATGGCACTGTCTGACTGTGTCCATACTGGCCTTGGCAGGGTGCCACAGGATTACATCTCTTTTGGGGAGGTTGCTTAGGGCTACCACTGCTATGGGCCCTTGAACTGAATTGCCAGCAGCAGTAGACGAAGCACACCTGGTTTAAAGTCCTCCAAAATAACCCCAGTTCATGAGTTCTGAGACTTCTCCCTTGGGTGATCTGAGTGTGGCACTGTGGGGATCCCCCTCAAACCACAATCCTGTATCAATTAAAATGGTAATACAGATGCACTCTATCTATCTATCTATCTATCTATCTATCTATCTATCTATCTATCTATCTATCTATCTAT
>VXAY01002914.1:21630-115156 GCA_013399855.1 Oxyruncus cristatus
ATCTATCTATCTATCTATCTATCTATCCAGGCAAGGGAGAAGTTTTGAAACTCTCAATTGCTAGCAAAAATTTTATGGCAGAAATATTGCTTCTGAACTGCTTCCAAGGTTTCTTTTAAAGGTTTCTGCATTTAAGCAGCTGTGCTTTTAGCTGAGCTGCATGGAACCAAGTCAACTGGTCTAGTGGGAAAAGCAGTGCAGAACTGCATCCTCAGACACCGAGCAAGGGAAAACCTGTGTCAAGTGAGATCACAGGAGTGACAGCTTTATTCCTGACAGGTTTTAGTGCACAACAGACCTGAAAAACTGGACAAAAGAGAGATCAGGACAGACAAGTGTATCAGTTGTAGATTCTGTAATAGTCAATAGCTAACGAGGGTGTGCTGTATGTTTAATCAGAGCTTAAACTCTGTCTTAAACTGAAACCTAGCAAAGACATGGCTGGTTTCTAATGACTGCTGATTTCATAGAGTTGCCCTTTGCTGTTATCCTTTGTTTTCGTGGAGATGGGGTGTGTAAAGTGAAAGGCATTGCTGCTTGTGTTTTCCTGTCTTTCTGTGAGTCAAAGTACTTTAACATAGGAATTACATGAGCCTGCATTCTCGTTGGGATGGGAAAACAGGCTGGGCAAGGCCCTTTTTGTCTTCTGGCCCACAGCTAGTTAGTCACAGAAGTGGAACGGCTTACTACTAAGTTACAACTTGCTTGGCATGAGAAGAGTATGTTAGTATTGTAGCACTAAGCAACAAAGCAATTGCAGTAAAAGCATTTGCTGTGTGAGTTTGGGTGTGGGACCTGTCCAGGTGTCATAACAGTTGCCTGATGCTCTGGTGCCTTGCTTACAAACTGTGTGTGCTTCACTCAACATGGTATAAATGTAGATTAATTAGAAGGGAAAAGTAGTAGATGTTAATGCTTCTAGAAGAAGAAATAGAGCCACCCTGTGCATTAATTGACCTTTCTAAAAATTAATTGACGTATTTTGTGTTTGTTCTTCCCTTGACTGGCCCGCTGCTTTAGGACTCCATTAAATGTAAGCTTGTCTGTGACAAAGAAATCAGTCTTTCCTGGCTGAGGGACAGGACTGGAGATTCAGAAATCATAGCCCTTCTTGGCCACAGAGTCCTACCTGGTTTCTGTCAGGATCCATTCCTTTTCAGTCAACAGCAATGGATATCACTTAACCACAGCTGTCTTAAAAGTTGGCTTCCCGACCTAAACTACCCATCTGGGTCCTCTTTACAGTCGACAGGGAGAGATTGGTACATGCAGAGAGTGGTGAATCATGCTTGGAGACAGAATTGTGTTTGATTGTGGAGGTCTCTGCAGCTACCTTTGACCAGACAACTTCTAAATCATTCCAGTTAGGATAGATGAATGTTGCCCATAGTCTTTCTGTGGACTTCAAAGTGGCTCGGAGCAAGTACACACACTCTTCTCTCTTTATTTTCTATACCTGGGAAGATGAATGTCTTTTTATCACATAAATTTACTGAGAGTAAACTAAAAAATAAATACAAATTGTTCAAATAGGTTTGTTTTGGTTTATAAAACAAATAGTAAATCAGAAAACGTGGGAAATAGCCAGCCTTGTTGGCGTACTGGTTACCTGTCGAAGTGTTGTAATGTATGTGAGAGCACAAGAAAGTAAGAAAACAAACCTGGTTAAGGCTAATAAATACATGGGCTCATAATAGAATCTACCAGGTGCCTTCTGTACACAGCATGCTCCAGACAGACATGTACCTCAGAATGTCTATGCAAGCTTTGGGGTTTTTTTTGCTCAGTTCAGGATCAGTTTTCAGCACTAGACTAAGTTCCCCTGAGCTTGCATTTGAAACTATAATAATTTCACTCACATGCCCTGTTTCAGGTGCAAAATGGATTAAAGTCTCCACAGAGCTTAGGACTAGAACAGCAGCTCTGCAAGGAAATCTGCAGAGGATCCAAAAGAAGTTTCTCGGCTCAGTGCTTAACTGCTACTTACTTTGTGATCATGTCTCACAAATTCATCCTCATTAAATAAAGCCTATTTCTTGCTGCTGGCTTTTCCAACTTCTCCTCAAGTCAGTCATTCTGTTACAAAGAACAAATGCTATCCAACTGTCAGTTCTGAAAATAGTGGCTTAATTAGAAAGGAGAGACCACGACGAAACTTTTCCTTAACCTGCTTAGCAATGGTTGTATTCCATAAAGCACTGAATTTAAGGGTTTTTTTATTGAGTTTTGAAGAACTTGGTCCTGTTTCTCACTCTTGTCTTATTGGTCATATGCAGTACTGGCCTAGCTCAGATGAGAATACTTTTGGGTTTTGATGGTATTTTAGACAAAATGAGGGAATTTAGTTAGATTAATGTCCAAATAATACTTGTGTGATGGAACATACCAAAATACAGGTGCCCAGAAACTTGCTGGCCCTAACTGGAAGAGAAGGAACAGCTCTATCAAAGCACACATTAGACTGTAGTGCACAGAGAAAACACTGTGTTTAAATAGTTCTGCATAGATATATAAGACATAAGTACTCCTTTTTTTTTTTTTTTCTGCAAATCCATAGTTGTATTTTACATCAAAATCATAGTCAGTAAAGATTGGAATAGGGACGGTGGGGAGGGAGAAAATTATTTTTGCTTACTAGCAATGGGGGAGTAGGGTAAAACGGGTTGATTTGATCTTGCAATTGCTGACCTGACATTTTCTTGGGGGAAAGAAGGGTGTGGGAAATCCAAAGGGTTTTTTTAATGGAATTGGAAGTCATGATTTTGGGATGGAGGAAATGGGAGCATGAAACAGATTGGACCATAAGGCACAGCTCAGAGAAAATTCAGAGAAAATAGGGAGTTTGAAAGCTCTTGTGGATTTCTTCATCATTTTTTTCCAAGTGAGATAGGAAATAAAGTAGATAAATTATTAGCTTACAGGCTGATAATAAAACAGCCAAAGCAGATGGTAAGAATGATAAAGGAAAAGAGAAGGTTTATGCATAGCTCATTAACCACAGTTTGTACTTTGTTTGCAGATTTTTATGAGAAACTCTGCAACAAATAAAAGTCCAAGTTAAAAAATTAGGCAAAATTAAAGGAGGCTAAAATCAGCCCAATTAAGACAAATATGTAATACACAGCTGACTCAGAAAACTTAATTTTTTACAGTAAAAGTAAATGTTTATCACTTTCTTGCAAGCCTCAAAGGTAGTTAAAAAATTGTAGTTGATCTTTGATACATAAATTAAAACCTAGTGATGCTTTTAGAAAGTTTTCATGACAAAACTAAATGTGTGAACTTCAGGGAAAGTGATCTTATTTTACAGAATTTATTTGCCTCATTCTCATTCACTCTGACATCAGCATGATTTCCTAAAACTCACAAACACTGGGATGTATGTCCCCAGGTATCAACCTGGGACTGTTCAGGACATAGAGAGGAAGGAATGCTGGAGCAGGTCCTTGTTGTGTCCCTGGGGTTCTTCTGGACTGGGAAAAATGAAATATTTCTTGTGAGCCAGTAGTTGGTAGGAGGTGGTGCTTTGCGTCAGGGGTTGGTTCTGGAGGAATTCTGCAGTTATCCTGACTCTACACAATTGCTTCTTCTTGGATCTGGTGATGCTGTCTCGACGGAGGAGAGGTCCTGGCTGACTGAAAGCTGGTGAATGTTGTCCTGATTTTCAAGAAGGGCAAGAAGCAAGACCCTGGAAACTCCAGGCCTGTCAGTCTCACTTCAGTGCCTGGTAAAGTTATGGAGAGGATTATTCTGAAGTATTGAAAAACACCTGAAAGACAACGCTGTCGTTGGTCACAGCCAGCACGGCTTCAGGAGAGGAGAGTCCTGCTTATCCAGCCTGATTTCCTTCTGTGACAGTGACCCACCTGTCTGATCAAGGGAAGCCAGTTGATGTGATCTTTTTGGATTTCAGTGAAGCTTTCAATCCTGTCTCTCCCAGGATCCTTCTGGACAAACTGTCCATCCCACAGCTGGATAAACAATCCTGTGCTGGGTGAGCAATTGGCTCCCGGGTTGGGCACAGAGGGTGACAGTGACTGAGGTGACATCAGGCTGTGACCTGTCACTAGGGGGGTTCCCCAGGGTTCCATCTTAGTCCCTGTGCTCCTCAACACCTTCATCAATGACTTGGACACAGCACTGGAAGGGACACTGAGCAAGTTTGCAGATGGCACAGAACTGGGAGGAGCTGTTGAGTCCCTGGTAGGCAGGGAAGCCCTACAGAGAGACCTCCACAGATCCAAGGGCTGGGAATCACCAACCAGTTCAACAAGGGGAAGTGCAGGATTCTGCCCCTGGAATGGGGCAACCCCAGATGGAAGGAAAGACTGGGAATGAGAGGCTGGAAAGCAGTGCTGGGAAAGGGCCCTGGGTGTCCTGGTGGGTGCCAGTTGTCCCTGAGTCAGCAGTGCCCTGGCAGCCAGGAGGGACATCCTTGTCCTGGGGGCATCAGAGTCTTCTTTGCCAGAAGACTCTGTCCAGGCTTCCCTATTTAAAACAAACACGTGTCATGTTGAACAGTGTATTTTTGTCTGGATTCTGTTTATCAGTTACATCATGTAGGAGTTACTTCATGGAAGTTTCTGCAGCCATTGTTATACTCTGATTTCCATCTAAAGGCCAAATCAAACACTGTAGGAGTTTCCCTGCAGTTGGGGGATTTACATGCAGTTCACTATAAAACTGTGCAAACACCTGCTTTGGCAGCTCATCTGCTACATAGAGAAGCCTGAAGGGAAGTTAACTGCACAGTGCTGAGGCTGGTAGCTTTCCAGAGGCAGGTGGTGGATATTAATTAACCCAAATGAGAGGTGAAGTCTGCTGATAGGAACTTACCACAAGCTGGAAGCTGCTACCTTTCAGAAAGACGAGCTGTTGCTTGTGAGGTAACTGATGATACCTGTGGTGGTTTGGAGCCCAGGGCCAAGCTCTCCCTGCCTTCCTGGGATGCTGTGCCTCCCCCACAGCCCTCCATGGTCCCCACAGTGGTCTGCTCTGGCTCTACAGTGGGCACTTCCAAATCTGCTCTTGAGCTCGTCCTACAACCTGTGTCATGCACAGAGTCATCATGGTTGAGAGAGACCTTCAAGGTCAGCCCAGCACTGCCATAATCACCCCTAAACCACGTCCCAAGTGCCACATCCAGATGCCTCTTGATTACTTCCAGAGACAGTGACTCCACCACCTCCCTGGGCAACTTATTCCAATGCCTGACCATTTATTTATTCAGGGATTATATTTTTTTATAATATCTAGTCTGAACCTCCCCTGGTGCAACTTAAGGCCATTTCCTCTCATCCTCTCACTTGACACATGGCAGAAGAGACCAATCCCAGTGCAATGGATAAAAGGAACACCCTGAAGTGACACTGCTGTTCTTTGAACCTAGCTCTATTATTCCTCTCCCAGGTTAAATTATTCACTGTCTGTGAGCTCAGTGAGTTTATAGTTTGGGCATGACCAAACCTATATTTTACTCAATGCCTCACAAAAACCTTTGCGCTGTGTAATGATACCTGATATGTCTGTTACAGAGTAGGAGTCTTCCTGCTCTATTCAAATGGGTTGAAAACTTTTGGATCTCAATTTAAAGGCAGAATTCTGCTTTGTTTATGTCTGTCTTTGTTTATGTACTTTGGTTAGTATTGCACTTGCAGGTCCCCCCATGCAAAATGAAGGTCTTTTGATAAGCTATCCAGTTTAGTCTTAATTTAAAAGAAAATACTGGGACAGAATGTGCAACAATACACACACTATGAGAAGGAGGGTTAATTTATGTGTCTGCAAAGAACAAGAAGGTGATGGGTATACTTGTGGCTTGCATTTCCAGTGCCTCTAATTGCTTACAGAGTCCAAAGTAAGGAGTTACAAAGATTAATTTCAAGGAAGCACTTGACTGAAATTGGAAAAAAAAAGACATTATGGTTAAATAGGATTGTGTAGGAATTCGCGTCCAAATTGGTTGGTTCAGAACTTTCAAACTCATAAGTAATGTCACAAAAGTATTCTAAAAATTATGTGACTACCATGCAGAACACTGGAAGTAATAACCAAAATCTTCAACAAACCCAAAAGCCAGGAACTTTTGTACAGTGAATCAAACAGCCAAATTATTCAGTACTACTTTTTTTTTTTTTCTGTAGATGAAGACAATTGTAATTCTCTTTGTTATTTTCCTGTTGATAGCATCTTCCATAGTTGTGATGGACTGAAATGTCAGTAATGTCTTAAACATCGTCAGAATCATAGAAAGACTTTTTGTCAAACTACAAGGAAGCCGCTGCCTGTCTGCGACAACTGAAGCCTGACTGAAATTTGGACTGTCACTGGGGACTTGAGATAAGACTGTTGTCTAATCATCTCAAGTGTGAGGAGAAGTAAACAAGACTCAGAAAAGAAGAATGTATCTGTGTTAAGAATCAGCCCTAGCTGGGCTCAGGGGGTGGTGGAGGAGAAAGGTTTTGGGGGGTGTGATGATGAAATCTCTCCACACCAAGCTGAAGAAGTAACACCCTGGCCCCCTGGTAAGACCATGTACACATGGGACATTCACGTGAGAGGCAGCTGAGAAGAGTCATAAACCATCAGAGACCCCGAAAGCGCCCCCAGACACATTCCCAAGGCCTTCCACTACCAGAGGAGCGCATGTCATCCAAGTGATCCAACAAATCCACAGTCTGTTACAGGAGACTGCAAAGCTACTCCATGGGAGGGGCCTGGGCGTCTCCTGAATGTACATTAATCCATCGGACTCTGTGTTTTTTGGGAAGCCCTCACCACTAAGAAGACCAGAAGAACCAGACCGATGGAACACAGCCGGATTACACAGAGCAGTGATACTTTTTCCATTTTCATCTCTCTCTGTCACTCTCTTTCTTCTCCTCCCCCTGCCTCCTTTTTCCTATTTCTTTCTATCTCTCTTTCTCTGTCTCACATTTACCATAAACAAAACCCATACTATTGACTTTGGCATCCAGTCTTGTTTGTACCTTGATTCGGGTAGAGGCATTTCTAATAATTTTAATAACTGGATCATGACAATAGTAACATTGGGCAGGAGTGCCTAAGTTCCCAGCTTCCTGTGGTAAGGGACATCACAGGAGCATTGAAATGTGGTGGTGCAGGTGAAGACGTCTTTCAGCTGTCACCCAATAAACCTTTTTATATTTACCATCAAAAACACAGGTTATTTAATACCACAAGTATTTACTGTTGGCATTTTTAGCTGCTCTTGTTATTTCTTAAGAGCAGATAAGTGTAAAAGATCTACAGTACTTTGCATGAGAAGCTTACTGATATAAAAATACCAAATATTGATATAGTCTTTGATAAGATTAGTGAGGACTGATGATTCCCTCTAGTGCTCTCAATTTTGCAAGAGAGAGAATATTCTTAATGAAAAAGTCAGAAGTCCACAAATGGTTGCTTAATCAAGATAACACAAAATCAGGTTCAGAATTACCTTTGATTATAAGAAGTATCGTTGTCCTCCAGTAAAGTTGTATTTTTTCCATAAAACCACATTTAAATTTTGACTGCCTACAGGATTTGTATCACATAGCTTAAATTCAATAGTCAGATCAAAGTCAGTTCTGTGAAGGATCATTCTCTCCCTCTTTTTATTTCCTTCTTTTTTCCTGAAGATATATTAAGCCTCCAGCTCTTGAAGTTGGCTTCAATTTACACTTTGGTTCCGGAACCCGTGTTTGAGAAATCATTGTCCACAGATGTTGTCTGCATTAATTGCTTAATTTTCCAACTAATGGATAACACTTGAGCAGATGTATGCTTTCTAACCAAGGCAGGGAAGGGAAAACGTAGGTGCAGGATAACTGAAATCAGCTGGTGGCAGGATTGAGAGCACTTTCCTTTCTAATGAGTCTCTGCAGCTCACCGTGGGTTGAGGCACTGAGAGGGGTTTAGAAGGGCAAAATGTGAGCAGGAAATCTGGGGGCTGGGAAATGGTCAAGCAGAATACGCTCAGTTCTAGAATGGGTTGAAAATTAACCTCATTGGAACTGGTGCACAAACAGAGCTGTGTGCCATGGGGCAGGTACCTCACACCTGCAGGAGCACAGGGCCCGTGTCTGCAGCTCAAAGGTAGGAGGCTGTGCTTGAGGAGTGTGGCAAGACACAGGAAAGTTCTGCTTTGCTAAAAGCAGCAGGACCCCAAGGCAGAATGTGAGCTATAGACACAGGCATTCGCTGCTGAGGCTGTTTTGACACTGAATTCCTTGCAATGAGGCAATGGACTGACTTCCTCCTCCCTTTGTTCTTCCTCTTGGTCTTCGTCTACTGAGGGAGAGCAAACATCCTCCAGCGGCTCAGATCTACTGGGATTGAGGAAAAGCACAGTCTGCTGGCTGGGACCTCAGGAGATGATTTTCCTCAGAAGTGTAAATATGGAAATGCCAGCATGGGTTAAGTTTTGGCAAAAAAAATCCTATATTTTCAAAGCCATCAAAGTGAGCCCTGGACTTGAAATCCCAAATAAGGATTGACTACATCCAGTGGGGAGAAAAAAAAAAAAAAACAAATCCAAAAAAACAACAATGGAGGGGGCAGGAAATTTCTAAATGGAGTGGTTTGTTTCTGGTGGAAGCCCCGGTATGCATTTGCAGTAACTTTAGGGGCTTAAACCTAGTTTAACCTCTGACTTGTTATCCTATAAACCTAGTCTTTAATCTCTTTCCCTTAGACAGCCTGTGCTCTTCATTCTGGCTCTTAAATTGCATGCCTAAAGTCAAAATACCTTGAACCCTCGGTGAGCACAGCTAGGGCTCTCCTGCAGTTAGTAGAGGTTCCAGGAACCCCTCTGATGGCCCATAAGGTCTACAGCTGTGTTTTCTTGCTTTATCTGCTGTTTTATTAAGTTCAAGGCTAAGTGGCCTGGTAGCTGTAATTTCTGGGGAAGAAATGGTCATTCGGCCTGAGTTGTGTTAAAACTCATCGTCTCATGTTTTTTTGGGTTTCTGGGTATTATTCATTATCAATTTCTTAGTTTTGTCTTTCTTTTTCTCCTCACGTTTTATGGGGCTTGGTCTACATGAAAAATTCCCATTGGTGTTTTAGCAAGTGCTTGCCTCTTTCCTTGCTCACCGTTGTGGTAGTCCTTTTTCAAGT
Source organism: Oxyruncus cristatus (assembly GCA_013399855.1). Lineage (NCBI taxonomy): Eukaryota > Metazoa > Chordata > Aves > Passeriformes > Cotingidae > Oxyruncus > Oxyruncus cristatus. The sequence continues at coordinate 30,754 of VXAY01002914.1, forward strand.
GACTGGCAATTAAAAATATTTTCTCAGGCTGCCAAAGCTGAAACATCAACGTCTGTCAGCTTTCGTAATGCAGAGGATAACTGAAGTCTTTTATGTTTTCATCTGCTTTCCACTTGTCAAGTCTCATTGGAAAGTATCTAGTCACCTGTGTTTGCTTACAAATATTTTCAAGAGATCTGCATTTATCAATGTAATCTAATTATGTCCTTTCTTTAGGGTTAAATCTTTATATGTTTGCAGAAATGTCGATTAACAGTATCTTTTTTTTATTGTAATGCATTGTAATAGACGTAATCTATTAATGAGAACATTCCAGGTCATGTGTGAACTTCATCTCCTGGAGCAAATGATGTAATTGCTGTTATTTTCCTTATGTGATGAATCAAACTAGTAAATAGTCCTTCGCTAATAATTTCTTTGGCCTGTTTGTTTTTCTTTTCTGGTCAAAAATTTTCCATGAACAGTTCCATTTTATTGACTTTATTCGTTGCATAAAGTATTTCCCTGGTGATTTCTGCAAACAATATTTAGCTTCTAATTATTTCATGTACAGTTGAGTGATTTCAATAACATGTTTTCCATGTGCTGCCAGACAGTGTGCCAGCATGCCCAAGGGTTCAGGGAGCTCATCCTGAGCTACAGTTAGCAAAGTGCAAGTTGTATTTTGATGTTACAGTCGTTGCAGCGAGACTGGGGGAAGGAGCCTTGTTGTTCCTAAAATGAATTAATTTCCTAAAATCTGGGAATTTGGAAGTTTTTACTGTGTAAGTAAAAAAAAAAATATATATATATAAAAAAGAATTAGATATTACTATTTAAAACAAATACTCTTTAAAGTTTGCATTCATAGCCAGGATGTGATCTGGAGGAAATCAGGAAAAAAGGCCAGTTATTAAAATTATTTAAGAAAACAGAAAAAACTGAGGAGGTAAACAAGACAACTGCTGAAGTGGGTTAACTCTACTGTCCTCTTACTCTTCAATTCCATTGAACCTTTGAATAATTTGAGTTTAATATTGCCATTTTTAACCAGAAAAAAAAAAAAAAGGAGACCTTTCAAATTACCTTTAAGAGAATAAAGAAAAAGGTATTTTTTCCTAATTACTAAAACTCCGTTCATATCCATAACCCATTGAGAGCAACAGTACTTCTGATACATTTCTGTGACAAAAACTGTATCGAACAATACAGAAAAGAAATCGGTCCTTCAGAATTACAGAATATTTTTCATCAGCGAGTGTATTTGCAGTTCCACTGGCACAGTCACAGAACAACACGATACTTCTTAAATAATTTTTAAAATGAAAGGCTTGTAACAATTCCAGTGTTGAACCTCTGAAATAAGAAGGACAATAGACATATACCTGTTTATAAGCACTTTTAACCTGGTTTTGTTTGTTTACAGTGGTTACCCCAATTGTTATTTCAGTATAAATACCAATATTTGTTGGGATTTGTAGAGGAAGGGTAATGGAAGAGTTAAGTTTAATTTAAGTTTAATAGAAGAATTTAAGTTTAATACAAAATATACTCCTTTGACGAAGTTTGCGTTTCTCAGCAAAGCTGAGTTTGTACTCATCAGCCATGTGTATCATTTAAGTATCACAGATTTTGGAGAATATCTTTACTTGGAAGAGACCCACAAGGATCACTGAGTCCAACTCTTAAGGGAATGGCCCGTTTGGGGATTGAACCCACAACCTTGGTGTTATTAGCACCCTGCTCTAACCAACTGAGCCAATCCAATGTTAAGCACACTTTTACTATAAAAGCAAGCAATAAATCCGGTCCTCAAGCATTCTGTGGGGTTTGTGACTGCTGCCTAAAATTGGTTCCCAAGAACCTGACTAGTCTTCTCAAGTTTGGATCCTATGAGGTAAGCCTGTTGAATGGTATTTGGGTATCTGCATTGATAGATCAAGGTGGTAATTCTGCAGTTTCATGTGAAAGGATCTCTTTGGAACAAAAAGCAGATGAGGTGTCATGGCCTGTGTTTGAAAGCTCTAAGTCCTACTCTTGTCAGTCACTACCACTTGGGTGATTAAAATACCAAGAATGCTGGAAGAGATCATTGCTGTCAGTTTACTAAAAAACAAGCCATGTTGAGCACTTAGAATACTTGTAGAGGTTTGCATTATTTTCCATATATCTGTATATCTGTACAGTTTTATTTTCTGCATGAAAAATATTGCTGTGCTTATCTGACCAGAGAGTTAAAAATAAAAGAATATCAAGAAATAGACTGTTAGGAATGCAGCTGAAGCACCGGTGAGATTGGGTTCATCATGGTATGCTCTTTGTACGTGGGTAACGCTGTCGAACAGACCAAAATAACTGTTACCTTTGGGAGGAAATTAAATTATTCAAGGGCTAGATGAATAGTGGTTAAAGATATAATTTTATAATATTTCTGAAAGAATATGCCCTTGCAATTTTGTTACTTTTTAAAAAATGCATTATACTTAAAATGGGTGTTATGCAGAGCTCTGAGAAGATTGTTTCCAATTTCAGTATTTACTTTTTTTTTTGTTGTTGGTGTACAGCTATCTGTGAGAATATTTAACAGTGAATTTTCACTAATTGGGAACAATTGGAAAGAAAGAAATATTTACCATAGTGTTGGGGTTTTTTTACATCTCGTTCTCGTTTAGTGTTTGCAATTGAAGAACTCTCACTTTTTCAGCTAATTTACCTTTCCATGATATTTTTTACTCCTAAGGAGCTTTTTTTTTTTTTTTTTTACTGCCTTTCACGCTATGTCCTTCTAACAGCAAAGATTTCCAGTACCTCCAAAGTATTCCTTAGAATACTAAGGATGACCTCTGAGTTTGTGTCATAGCAGATTTACGTAGCCCTCCTTTTAGGCCATGGTAATTAATGAAAACACTTAGCAGGAGAAATTCAAGGACTCATCAGGAAACTCTTTGATCAGCTTCTACCTATGTGACAGTTCCTAATTTAGCATGGTTTTTTTTTTTTTTGTCTGTCATTTTATCATGTTTTCATGTTCTTGTGTTACACCTCATCTTTCTAGTTGTAGCAAAATTCCCGCAAGTCTCTGGGTAAACAAATCTGTTTGGGTTTTTTAATGATGAAAACTGTTAGATGAATGGAACCGAGTAGGTGTTACCAAGAGTAACTTTACATAAATCTCTATAAATCTTTCCTTAAAAACATACATTTTAGTGTTCCCTTCCTCAGCCTAAGGAAATTGAAAGCCACATGTCCTGCTTGCTTGGAAGTTACAGGTAATACCAGCTCCTTGTGGGCCAAGGGCACTCAGCATGGGCTTCCAGAGCCAAGGTCCTGTCCCAGAGAGCACATGGTTGGTAACAGAGGAGGAGGAGGTTCTAGGTAGGGCTTCCACCTGGAAAGCAAGGATGAGGAGTCTTACGGATAGCACTCCTGGTACATCTACCTAGAAAACTCAGTAGTCAACCTGGAAATAGTTGCTGGAATCCAATGCTCTGTCCTTTCTACAGACCTTTCCGGGTAAGAACCCTGATCGCAGCACAGTATTTTGGAAAAGAAGCTTTTCAAAGAGTCTCCTGGGCTCTGGATCAGAGTGTTTGGAGACCCTTGTGCCAGGTCAGGGGTACTGCTGTGGGGCAGGGCCTGATATCGCATGGGTGGCTTCTGTCTCGTGGTCAGGGATTTCAGATCCTCCTTGAGAGATTGCTTTGCAGTCTGGCTCTTCGAGTCTGCTCTACAAATGGGGCATCTAATTTTCTTTGGTTTTCACTCATTTGATACCATTAGATCACTGTGCTCATTTGCATGGTAGTGACAGGGGTCATGGGGTTTTAACTGAATAACCTGACTGAGCAGATGAGACCTTTGAGCACAGGAAACAGCCTGTAGAAACAGCAAGGTGGTATGATTTTTGAGCAAGTGTTTCTGATGCTGTTGGTGAAACACTTCATTTTATTTTAAAGTACATACTTCAAAAAGGCCTGCCAGAATGAGTAAACACTTGGGAAACTCAAGCTATGGAGTTCACTCAAAGTGAATATTGAAGTAATACAATCACTGCCTCACATATCTTCTCTATACACGGGGAAGCCTTCTGATAACAAAGGCTTGTTAGATACTGCCTTAAGGTGATCTGGAACTCTGGGAGCCAAATCCAGACAACTGGACTAGCAGTAAGACGCATCTTTTTATCAATGAGTGTACTCATAGAATCAGAGAATCATTAAGGTTGGAAAAGACCTCCAAGGTCATTGAGTACAACCTTTTCTGTCCCCACCTTCTCACCCAGCCCAGAGCACTGAGTGCCACGGCCAGGCCTTCCTTGGGCACCTCCAGGACTGGGCACTCCAACCCTCCCTGGGCAGCCCCTGCCAATCCCTGACCACCCTTTCCATGAGAAATTCCTCCTGATGTCCCCCCTGCCCCTGCCCTGGCCCAGCTGGAGGCCGTTCCCTCTCCTCCTGTCCCTGTTCCCTGGGAGCAGAGCCCGACCCCCCTCGGCTCCCCCCTCCTGTCAGGGAGTTGCAGAGCCAGAAGGTCCCCCCTGAGCCTCCTTTGCTCCAGGCTGAGCCCCCTCAGCCCCTCCTGCTGCTCCAGCCCCTTCCCAGCTCCGTTCCCTTCCCTGCACACGCTCCAGCCCCTCCGGGTCTCTCCTGTGGAGGGCCCAGACCTGGGCACAGCCCTCGAGGTCCCTCAGCGGTGCCAGCACAGGGGCAGGTGCTGCCCTGGGGCTGTGACACACCATGGCTGGCACAGCCCAGGGGCCCTTGGCCTTCTCGCCCCCCTGGGCACACCCAGCTCATGTCCAGCCGCTGTCACCAGCACCCCCAGGGCCTTTCCCAGCTTTCCAGCCCCTCTGCCCCACCTGGAGCTGCAGGGGTTGGTGTGACCCAACAGCAGGACCCAGCACTGGGCCTTGTTGAACCAACAGTTGCAGCTTCCCCGGGGAACGTGGCTGATTCTCCGTCACTTGGAGTCTTTCAATCAAGCATGGATTTCTCTCTAGAGAGGGAGAGGCTTTTTTCAACAAGTTGTAGTTCTGATACACAAATGAGTGGTGAAATTGACTTTTTTTAGACAGGACATGAGACTAAATTATTACAATTTTCTCCTTTGGAAACAAGATAAAAGGCTGATTTATTAAAATTCAAACTTGTTTTGACAGGGAGAGCTTTTCTTGGCTTTTATGACCTTTTACAGTGTTGTTTTTCCACAGAAAGAAGAAAATCTGTAAAGAATCTATAATTAATGTTCACTTCTTTAGGCACATGATTCCTTTCGACTGTATTTGCAGGGGTTCTGTTTTTTCTCCTGCAGTTCTAGCTTCTCATCCCAAAGTTTCTTGCAGCTTATCTTTCTCTTAGCAGTTCTTGGGAAGTTGAGTTTATTATGAAGTGTTCTTTTCCCTCTCTGTGTATTGAGACACCTATTCCAAAGCTTAGGTGTCTTTCTCAGGATCAGATTATAATTTTTTTCTTACATCACTGTTTCAACCTCTGGGTGATTAGAAGTCCCTCTGCCTGGTGATTTTAACAATAGAAAGGAGTAGTCTCTAATGATGAGGCATCCCTCTTTACATTAGTGTACCTGTACAGCATTTGGTCAAGCAGTCGTGGACTTCAGGATATAAAAAATTGTTCTACTCACTAACAATCACCATGCAACTGTAGAAAACAAAGGCAACTTAATTAAGAGAAGAATTATCATCATATATATATTTGGAGGAAAGATTTGATATTTTTAGCAGATTTTTTTCTGTGTGAATTTTTTTTTTTTAAGTGAGCTCTGTGTTATTTCTATGCTTAGTATGGTATAATATCTACCTGAGCCAATCAGATCCTTGAATACTAGGAACTGCAAGGTGGTACCTTACCTGCTGGCACAAACAACTAGTTCTCAAATATATCTTTTTTTAGCTTTGTTTTGCTTTACTAGTAATCCCTCTCCTGCCTTGGTTTCATTAGGAAGCACTATGCTTTGTTGACTTGCACTTTGGCACGTTTGTTCTGCTTCCAAGAAAGTGCTATGTTGGACATTACTACTTCCCTGAATTCTGTGTCAACATCTGCAACTTCAGCAAGTTGTTCTAAGAGGACAGTAGCCCTTGCTACAGTGAAATACTCATGTGCTGCCCTGTCAGTGATGAGTACTTCTGAGAAGGTGGAAAGGTCATTTACCTTCTGCCAGCCTTTCCTGCTGAAAAGGAATTATTTGTATTTAGTTATGGAACTTCCTAAAGAATCTCTGAGAAAACTGTGGAGCAGATAAAATCTCTCAACAGTTGTACTTCTGCATCAGCATTAACAACTTGTGAGACACTGGATTGTTACAATTAATTATTGGCTCGGACCAGCTCAAGTGTGTGTGGGGGGAAGGGACAGGTTGGATCTCACAGAGGTGGAGTGGTGCCCTGTCCCACACTCAGCCCCTGTGAGCCTCCTGGGGCAGCCTCGGAGCCGCTGTCAGTCCCTGCACAGAGGGGGCACTGCCCACACCAGGCCCTGGAGCTGCTGACCCAACCTGGGCTGTCTGGCACACATAAGTCCTTCCTTGGGGCGGGGGTGTGACCGCAGGGGCCAAAACAAACCAAAGCAGCGCCCCATGCTCCCCGTGTGTTCGAACCCTGCCACTTGGACACGGGGGAGCTGGACTCTCACAGGATGCCAGTGGTAGCTATAATATTCTCTTGTTTCTCTCTCTCTTCTTTACTTCTTCTCCTAAACTCCTTTCTTAATATTTGGGGCAGCTTGAGACCAGATGGGTTGGATTTTGCTAAATTGTAGGGGATAGCATGTGCTAAGTCAATGCTTTGTGGAATGCTTTATTTTGGTTGAATGTTACCCTTTAAACTTTTGTCAAGTTTCTTTGTTTTCTAAAGTTTACCACTAGAAGTATCTCCTGGAAAAAGGTGTACAGCTTTTCTCCTTTGCACTCTCTCTTAAGGTGTTGAAAGAACTGAAGGCTCTTCCAATAATCCGGAGGGCAGATGTTGTTGGAGCCTTGTATAGTTTTGAAGTAAAACCCCCTTGGTGAGCTCGTCACTCGGGCCCGGGGTCTTGCACAACTGGGACAAAGAAGTGATTCTCCTTTTCCAGTTTTAAAAGTGCAGCAGTTTCCTAGCGCAGGTCAGTGCCTCTAGGGATTGGGATTCCTTATTGCTGGCTTCTTAACTCCTGTGCTTAACGTGGGGGCTGCAGGCAGTGGGGCTACACAGGCCCGGGGAATGGCACATGGTAGGTGCCCCCCTTTGTGATGTGACAGGTACCTGCACATCAGTCCCTTGTCACGGGCACGAGGTGTTGATCATGTACGGGATTAATGGCCAAATGCACGCTGAGTGTGGCTGGGTGGCTCTTGAGGACCCTTAAGAGGACACAAGCATTTGTTGGTTGTTTCAGGGTACCAACCTCCTTTGCATACTAAAACAAGCAGCCAAATATAATTGCATAAATAAATGAAGACAGCAGCTTCCTGGAGTTCCTGAGGAAGTCGCTGTATCCGGTGATGCCTGCTGAGGTAGAAGGCTGAATAGTAATGAAGGAAATGGATTCAAATGACTTTCTGATAGGGAACGTCTGTGAGCGAAATGCTGACAGCAGACACATGCATCGAGTCCTGCCTGCCTTAACGAGTTGCAGGCCTGTCTGAAGCCAAAGTTGAGTCTGTATTTCTCATCGTAGCATCTGTGCAAGCTTGCCACTGTTTATTACGTTAACCCTTTGGCCAGATGATTGCAGAAATACTGCGTACCGTCAATATTTGACAGGATGCAGCCTTTGAATCATATATACAGAGTTAGCTTTTGAGCTTGTACCCTCTCTGATTTATTTGCTGCTGCCTCAAGAGTTTGTCTGGTTTAAAATCATGCCTGAGTTATATTGCTACTGGGAGATATAATATAGCTTAGTTGTTCTGTGGCTCCACGTTTCCTGTCACTTACAGCTAATCTTAAACCCTCTTAGCTCCACTAATGTGCAACTCACCGTTTCGGCTTCATTTTCATTAAACTTATGCCCACGTAATAAAAAAAGTTGGAAATTTTCTGTGAAGCCAGATGCTGGGCAAAGTCAGCTATACTTGTTTAGAATGAAACTGCAACCTCATTAAATCATAACATTAATTTACTTACTGCCAGCTCAGACATTCAGTGAGGAATACATCATCTGCTATTCAACCACAGCCTTTGTATGGCTGATTTGTAGGTGCTTATGTGAAGTTCAAGACCAAATGAACATCAGTGAGCTCTTGCCAGAAGCATGAAATATGTCTATTCACTATTCAGGCTCCATGATGTGATCACAAGTCAAACATCACCCGGCTTTTCTTTTGGTGTGGGACAGCCTGGGCTGTGGAACTGTTTCAAGCACTAGGAGATAAATAGTCAAATAAAGGTAAGACTAAGTATGGGTGAACTAGTTCAGCCGAAACCAAAAGTAGGTCATCCCCTAATTGGAGTTGACATTTTTGGTGCAGAAGAACATACGATTAAGGAGCAGTGTTCATGAAATGGGTTTTGTTGAGTGATGCTGAAGTTCAGAGCCTAATGGATGAGACATTCTGGTTTTCATCCTATTTCTTGAATGCTGGAAACATTGAGCCCCTTTTTAGTGTGTCTCTGTACCCTTCCAATGGAGAAAAGCCTTGGGGTACAGTGACTCTGACTTTCTGGGGTTTGAGACGTAGAAAACAGCTATTGTTGGACTGCATTATTTTAGCAAGAATAGTTGAGGTTCAAGTACATTTTTTTGAATTGGCATCATGGGTAGCATCACAGAGAGGTTTCTAAGCTGCAGGGAGCCTTTTGAGGACAGAATATAGGAAGGACTTGTGCCTCCTTTGTGCTGGGTTCCATAGGCTTTCTGTACCTGAAAAACAAAACTATCCTGAATATTGAAATTTTGGGTGTTCCCACACCTGTCATAGCACAGCTCTATTCAATAGTTACTGATTCTGTATATGTATCAATGATTGGAACCTAGGTTTTAACTGTGGCAGTTTTATAGCAAGGATCAAGGTTAGGCAAGTCTTGGAGGTGCTGTGACACTGAGTTGGAGGCTGCAGACTTCCTGTGTCTGAGCTTTTATCTCACGGCAAAATCAGAACAAAGTTGACTGCTAATCTTTTTTGTAGCCTTTTTAATTATTTTTTCCTCCAGCAGAACTTCTTATAGAAATGTGAATCTCACAAACATAGCATCACAGAACAATTAAGTTTGGAAAAGACCTCCAAGGTCACCGAGTCCCCCCTGTGCCCGATGCCCACCTTGTCCCCCAGCCCAGAGCACTGAGTGCCACGGCCAGGCCTTCCTTGGGGACTCCATCACCTCCCTGGCCATACCCTTCCAATCACTGACTACCCTTTCTAGGAGGAAATTCCAGCTGACTGGAAGCTGGTGAATGGTATCCCAATTTTCAGGAAGGGCAAAGAAAACCCCAGAAACTCCAGGCCTATCAGTCTCACTTCAGTGCCTGGTAAAGTTATGGAGAAGATTATTCTGAAGTATTGAAAAACACCTGAAAGACAACGCTGTCGTCAGTCACAGTCCTCCTTATCCAACCTGATTTCCTTCTGTGACAGTGACCCACCTGGTTGATCAAGGGAAGCCAGTTGATGTGATCTTTTTGGATTTCAGTGAAGCTTTCAATCCTGTCTCTCCCAGGATCCTTCTGGACAAACTGTCCATCCCACAGCTGGATAAACAATCCTGTGCTGGGTGAGCAATTGGCTCCCGGGTTGGGCACAGAGGGTGACAGTGACTGAGGTGACATCAGGCTGTGACCTGTCACTAGGGGGGTTCCCCAGGGTTCCATCTTAGTCCCTGTGCTCCTCAACACCTTCATCAACGACTTGGACACAGCACTGGAAGGGACACTGAGCAAGTTTGCAGATGGCACAGAACTGGGAGGAGCTGTTGAGTCCCTGGCAGGCAGGGAAGCCCTGCAGAGACAGCTCAACAAAATAGAGAACTGGGCAATCACCAACCATATGAAGTTCAGCAAAGTGTGAGAACATTTCCATTTTTTTAGTTCATATCAAGAATATCGAATAATTCTTGGTATTTCCTTTTCAATTTTTGTTCAAATCATTGAAAGAAAGAAAAAGCTCAGCTTCTTATACAGCACGGAGAAAGATTTGAATGAAAGATGTGGACACTGTAAATTAAACAAAATACTCCAAAATAGTCAGTTTTTTAGTTAGAATTAAGAACATTTCACTGGTTTTAGTTGAATGAAAGTACACTTTTTATAACTCAAGTTCTGTGGCACTGTTTGTATTGGTGACACAATTTTCTCCTTTCAGCTAACTCTGGAGATAGTATTAATTCCTTTTTTTTTTTTCTTCTTAGGACATGGAAATTTTTACCATCCAGGCCCACTTCTACACCTCCAATATAGGGTACTTCAAATATTCAGATTTTCAGTTACTGTATGACTTGTGCTTAAGGGTTGGCAGGTTTGAAAACTGAAATATGCCAAGCGCACGTAAAAAAATGTATTGCATCTTTGATGTCATAGGTTGGCAAGAAAGACCAAGTTTATACATTAGGCTTTCGTATTATTTTGCCTTTCTAAAAGCAGGAATGTCTTTTCTCCAATTCATCTTAAATATTGAGTGGGGGCGGGTGGAAATTTCAGTCACTTAAGGTATCAGTGTGGATCTGGCCCGTTTTATGTATTGCTAAAGACAAATGATGGCTTTGTCTCCCTTCTGCAACAAGACCGTGCAGGCAGAGTCTTCCAGGAAGGACCAACAAGGTAGTTTTTAAAGATATGGATCTGGGCTCATTTTTGCCAGGCATGCCAGGGTTTTCTTACATAAATGCTCAGTAAAGAACGAGTTAGCTCATGAAAAATCACAGAAGAGTTTCCTCAGTCCTCATAATGCTGTAATTTACATTTGGCCAGTTGTGAAATACTGTCTGGGAGGCACTGCAGGTCTTGATACATATTTTCAATATGTTGTTGATTCCTCCCTCTCCAAATGGTTTATCATCTTCAGTTATTTAATAGATAAGACTAACAGTAATTTAAATAATTGCCTTGTTGCTGTTGAAAGCTCACAGTGAGACAGCCACCACAGTGCAAGGTTTGTGTTGATCAGAGAGTATTGTCTGAAGCAAGAAGAGTTGAACTAAGAGGGTTCTTTCTGGTATAATGAATTCTTAAGAATTATCTCTGATATAAAGGGAATACTTATTTTGGAATGTGGTTCAAGGCGTTTTTCATGTTGGCTGTGAAGCGTCTGTTGTGTGAATTAATGATTTTGATGGTTTTAGCTTTCAGAAGACATCAGAAACCAAAATATTGGATTTGGGGTCACTGTGTTTAAAAGTAATATGGTATCTTGCTTTAATTTCTGAGATGTATCTTCTCTGGTACATGGTTTTAGTTATTATGTTTGAAAACTGCAGATTAAACTGGGATTGTGTATATGCAGTTGAGCCAGGTTAGCTGAGGACACTGGTGTTTTGCTCTCCTTCTTCATACTAGGGCAGGTTGAGTTTGAGTGTAGCCCTTACATTTCTCAATTTTCATTTTGCTTTAATAAGTACAGCAATTCTCACCTGCCTCTTTCAGTCCCTTAAATACCTCGTGCTCTGGCCAGGAGCCAGGAGGTTTTTTTCCTTCTCCTTTAGAGTAAGCTCACCCAAATCTGTAGGAAAGTTTTTTCCAGCAACAGAATTGAGAAATAGGTAGCAGACCCTTCTTCAGGATGTTTTGGGGTGTACTGTGTCCCAGGATTTTAATGTGAAGGCCAGTGCAGAGCATCTTAGTGTTTCCCTCTTAAGAGAAGCCAACAGGTAAACAGTTCTAGAAGAGAGGAGCCAGATAATAATACTGGCTTCTTCCATATCAGCCCTGACTGGTTAGAAAAAAAGAAATGTACACTTCAGGCCTCCTGCTGGTTCTGTAGTTCCCAGAATATTTTGCAGTGAGCAAAAATAACCCTGAAATTATTTGCTTTCTTCTATTGTGCTGTTTTCTCTCAGCAAAGGTCTGTTCCCCCAGGCTCCCAGTGGCTTAGATTGTCTTGGAAGAGTAATCTGATCTGCTTGCCTGAAACAACCCCCAAAACATTACAGTGGTCCCTTTTAATTGTTCTTTTTCGTGTGTTTGGTGTTGAGTTTAGCACTGTGCCTGCTGTCCTATTCACCATGTGTCATCCTGTGCTCACATCCTGTGAGCACACCTGTTTGTTTCATTCGGCGGACCAGGCAGTCGTGGGAACAGCTCTCACATCACCAGGTTGTTTCATCAGCTTGTCCTGACTGTGCTTTTAGCTGGGGGGGGTGGGAAACGAACATTATCCCTGGCTTCCAGTTTAAAGCTGGCAAAATATGGGTTTCAGTTCTTCCTCATGAGCCTCGTGCAACAACCTTAACAAGTGACATGACGACTACTTTGTATGCATAAGCCTAGAGGGTCTTGTTCACTGCAGCTGAAATTTGTGGTGAACAGATCTTTACAACACGAATTCTAATGTCACAGCAGCTCTACACTGAATGGTTTAATTTCATGCCAGCTTTAGATAAGATTTTTTTTTTGTTTGTTTCATTCCCATGGTTATTCAATAGCCTGTTGTTAAAAGTCAGCGCTCAGGTGCTTGTAGCTTGCTTGTTGCAAGCTAGAATCAGAAAACAATCCAGTAATGCTACAGCAATGAAAAGTTATCATAATCTAAATGATACAATAAATAAGCACAACATTTGATGGGGACTCTGGTTATCTCTGTATGTCCTCTCAGCCTGTGCTCTTTGCTGTGACAGGAATTTATATATGAGGCTTAGAACCAATAAAAAATATTTAACTCTTCATTGTAATCCTTCCAGAGTCATACACTGCAGAGAATGAAGATTGTTACTGTTTCTGTTACCTTCATCAATGGTAATGTATTAAAAGAGAGATTACTGTGGAAGTTTCCATCCAACTGAGATAGCTTAACTGCAGCTATGGTGATACATTTCAAGGACACATATCCTTTTTATTTGCTCAGTCTTTGTAATTTTCAGAAGCCCATTTGTTAAAATAAAGACTATTTTGGAACCAGTCTACACATTATCAAACACACCTTTTGCTACCAAGCATACAAATAGGTGAATATTTACAGACATAATTTGTCCAGAAAAGAATCTTGCACATCATTCTTACACGTGGATAGTTCATCCTTGTTTCTTTTCTGAAGATTCCACCATTACCACTGGAGCTTTTTCATCCCTGTGCTTTGTGCACCTGCCTGGTACCTGAGAAAGTCTGGAATGACTCGATACGGAGAGCAAGGAGAAAATGTGGGGCTGTTTATACACCAGTCTGTGTGTTTACACATATCAGCAAACGCTGGCTCACAAAACCGAGGGAAGCAGCAGGACTTGCTCTGACCCCGTCATTTGAGGCATGGTAGAGAAGTAAGAAGATCTGAGGTCTCTCCCTGGATGTACGAGCCTGTACACTTTAGGAAGATTGGAGAGAGAGTCCTGATAGCTGGAGCTGGAGGGGGAGTTTGGGAGGAAGAGATCAGCTGAAGCTGACCCTGGTCAGCTCACTGAGTGAGTAGTTGCTGAGTCCTCCGTTGCCCAGTCCCCAGGGGCCGGAGCACACCTTCTTGTTAGGGACAGAGGATTGACTGCTAAGGACGGATTAATGAAGGGAGTCACTGGGAGAGCATGTGAGTCCCATAGGCCCTGGTGTCGTATCCTTCATACCTTCCACCCCTGGTCACCAACATCCTCCTGGAACTCTTGGCTGATAACAGCACTTACTATTTGCTTGTTACTATGCCAACAGAAGATAATTCAAAATTGCTTATGGCATAATGAATTTTGGGAGCCCTCCTAAAACACAGTGCAGTAGTTATCTGCCTATTACAAAGCTGTTTCAAGACATTTCAGGCAGAGGGCTTAGCTTTGCTTTTATTGCCTTGCCTGAAGGTTCAGATGGCCAGAACACTCAAAAGAACCAAAAAAGGTTTCCTGTCTTAGACATGAAATGGCATTTTTAAAGCTTTGCTGAATGGTCATCTTAAAAAGCTGGACCTTTGCCTACTGTAAGGTACCATTTGGGAAATACGTGCTTTAGAATTTAGCTGGTATTTAATCCTGGAAACCTTTGTCATATAAGAAATAGTACGTTGGATTTATGGGGGGCTTTGGGTTCCCCCCCCAAAGGTGTATTAGTATTTTCACCTAAGTCCAGTTACTATTGTAAGATGCTAAGTACAGAAAATGGGGATCACAAGTAATTTTGTCTCTGTTCTTTCTTTTCTAATATATCCCTGCATGTTCATTTGATTTCTGCCTCTCTGAATTTTCACAAAGTGTAACTCAAGTCGGCACACAACGGAGTGCTGCTGCTTGTATTTTGCATTTAATCTGATAATAGGGCACTTTAGGTGTTAAGAAATTGAGATGACGTCTCTTCACCCAGCTCAAAGCTGAGCTAAAACACTCCACGCCTTAAGCCGAGGTAATGTGAGAAGTTGACCTTTAAAGCTTAAACTGCAGTGAAACTCCATTTCTAAGCGGGTCTTAAAGTAGATGGGAAGAGATCAGAGACCTCCGGTTGGGATCTTTAATTTTCCTTCTCCTTCTGCACCACAGAGGACTTTTTCCGTGTTCTAGGGCCTCAGTTTGCTATTTGAGGTGACATAACCTGTTGTATTTGTGGTTTCCTTTCCTCACTGCATCCAGGGTTGGACAACAACAGATAGTGAGTTTGATCTGTCAGGCCCATACATAAAGAAGTTCAGGTCGAATGCCCTGATTTTGGAATAGAGGCCCTTCTGTGGCAGGTGTTGTAGCATTTTCAGAAATTGTCCTGTAGCTTTCTCTTCTTTTGGAGCAAGCTGTATATCCCAAATAGCCCAAATCCTGCAGGAAGCTTTACTTTCAGCAGATTAATACTTTGATGAAAGAATATTTAATTGAACTTTTCTCCTGGCCCTTCAGTGTTTTTACATCTTGGCATGTGAGAGGGAATAGTCAATGAGAAGTCCTTTGGAGGTTGAGCTGCTGGGAGTAGCTTGGCTTCTGCGAGGAGATCTGGTGTCAAAGGCTGGCTGTAGCAGGTTCAAGTACCCCAGTATTGCTGCGACTGCCCCCTTCCTCCTCCTTCTGCAATCGGCTAGACTTTTGGTGCTCGTACACGAAAACTGTTTGAGAGTTGAACTTTGGGACAATGTTGATTACCATGCTGGAGGCACGTAATCTACCATCAAGCTGTTCAGATTTAAGAATTTAAAAATTTGGATTACAGTCTGAAAAATAAAGGTAAATTCCCAGGAATTTAATTTATTTGCATCTCCTGCTTATTTTCTTTCTCCTTGGGTTAAATGCCTATTAGAAGAACCAGGTGCCATTTTCTGGTTGTTGCCAGGTGACACCAGAGGTAGGAATGGCTATTCCTAAAGATTACTATGTTCTATGGGATAATTTGCATTAAGGGATGCAGGGAGTTAACGATACAGATCTCATTGATTTAAAATTGGAGTGATGATTTTCCATTCACAAACTCATCCCGCTGGAGTTTTTCAGACACCATAATCAGGAATGGCATCTACTGTCGTGCTCTTAATATCCTCCAAATCACAAGAAAGAAGAGGAGGTGATCAGAGAGCACTATTTGCTGTGCCCAACATGATTTTAGAGCCATCTATTATTTCCCACTTCAGTTTCTTGTTCCCTGGCAGAAGGATGCTAATCAAATCATTCCATGGCCAGAA
The DNA here is from genome assembly GCA_013399855.1 of Oxyruncus cristatus. Taxonomy (NCBI): domain Eukaryota; kingdom Metazoa; phylum Chordata; class Aves; order Passeriformes; family Cotingidae; genus Oxyruncus; species Oxyruncus cristatus. The sequence continues at coordinate 46,441 of VXAY01002914.1, forward strand.
ACAGTTTCTTATCTCTGATAATTCTAGTCACCCTCTCCATGTTTTTCCAACTCTGCTGTACTCCTTTGAGGTAAGGGGGTCAGAACCATAAGTTCTTCATCATTTCTATTTTGGAAATCCTTCTTTGTCTAAGTTTCAAAACGTTAATTCATTTTATATTGAATTGGTCTTGAACTTCATCAGCTCTCTCATAACTTGGCAGTAAGGAAGTGTCCAAGGCCAGGTTGGACAGGGCTTGGAGCAACCTGGTCTAGTGGAAGGTGTTCCTGCCCATGGTAGGGGTTTGGAATGAGATGGTGTTTAAGGTCCTTTCCAACCCAAACCCATCTGCTATTCTATCATAATTCCCTTTTGGAATACGTGACATTGTGACTCAAGGATCAAGGCCATCCTTGACAGAGGACGTATTACCTTCTGAAGAACTTCTGGGGAGGAATGAGAAGGAACACAGAGGAGAAGAGGTAGAATCAGGCAAAAAAGCAGAGCAGCAACGTTTGTGTTCACTATGTTCAGAAGTATGTGGAAGTTTCTGCAGTGCTGGGGGGGGATCCCAGGGGAGTCACTCCTTACAGAGGAGCCCTGCTGTAAGGGGCTGCTCTCATGCTCTGTGTACAGCTACCTGTGAGGGGTCTGGCCATCCCATTCTCTATCCCTAGCTCTGTAATGGAAACTCAACGGGACCCCATCAAAGGCAGGGTGTTGCAAGAAGCAGAAGAAAGAACAAAACAAAGACCAGGTGGAGTCAAATAACTATTACTAAATGCTGGAGGAAAGAAATGCTGATGTCTGGCAACAAACCTCAGTGAACAGCTCTCTGTAAGTTATTTCCAAAAGGCAAGCTGAGCAGAATAGAACTATTTGTTGGCAGACAGTGATACAGACAACCCAGAGGTAATTGGATACACTTCCTGTTAGGAAATGCAGAGTGTGTTTTGCTGTACGAGATGGTCCAGCCCTGTGGGTTTGCTTTACTTTGCTAACGACAGAACTGGACCAGTGGGAACTCAGCAGAAAGACACAGCAACAGAGAACAGTATTGCCCACGGCTTAAAACCTGTTCAAAAGAAGTAATGTCCAAATAAAAACAATCAAAAAAACCTTTATATTGCCTAGGTCCATTAGGGATAATTAGGAGCACTGGGTAATAAAGCTTTGAAAGCCATGTTAGCCCATAGCTAGCACTTGACAGCTGGCAGTGTGCACGGGGAATATGGCAGTGGCTGTTTTCCCTTTCTGTAAGGGGTGGGAGTCTATAAAGTTGAGGTGTTTAGTAAGCAAGTACATTAATTATTTGCTGTTTACTCCTGTAAGATCTTGGGATTATTTGATCTCTGAGGAGAAGAGCATTGACAAATGAAGATTGTCTAGACAGTTGCAATTTTCTTGTTTAAAATTCTCCCCAATGAGCAAATGCTTGGACAGCTGTGAATTTTCATCTGAGCTTTCCAGAGGGGACTTTCTAGCCCAATATGTCCTGCAAGTCTGTGGGCAGATGTGTGCAGCAGGGCTTGAGGCTTTTCACTTTCTCCGCACACACCAAAAAGATGATAAAATAAAAGCTAAAACTTGTGTTAGTCGCACTTCATAATTTACACATATGTTTCTTAGAAGCAATCTCATCACTTTCCGAATGTGAGTTCTAGTGGTCTATTTTTGTACGAACATGTACTTCAGATGTTTCTCCGAAACAGAGTGTACCAGCACACTGGTTAATTAAGCTTGTAAAGGTGAAAGCAGCCAGCATTTCACAGGAAAGCAAGTATTTCTGTCCAGCCACAGCTCAGGTGCTCTGTCTGTCTGCCACTGAGTGCAGTTGTCCCCCAGCCAGCTGGATAGGTACTGGTTTACTCCATGTTTGCTCACTGAATCTTTTCACTTTGTGACTGTGGTTTGCAAAAGTGAAATAGGTTATTTAGTGTGTCAAGGAAAATCTACTCTCAACATAGATTTTGACTAGTTCCAAGGCATGGCTGCACTGCATAACTCATTAATCTTTCTTCAGGGTAGAGAATTTCTTCCCTTTTTTGGATGTTTTGCTGATTCTCTGTCATTTTAAACTCTTTGGAGCAGTGCATGACATCTCTGTATCTAAAAAGAAATTTGCAAGGTGTTGTTATGACTCACATAAAATAGTAAAAAGAATATTTGAATGCACAGTAGCTGGCATCAATATCAGTCACTGCAGTCAAGGATCCTCTCTGTGCCAGTAGTCAAGTGTCAGATGTTTCAAATATATTAAAAAAAAATAACATTTGAGTTATGCAAATTATATGAATTTTGCTGCATTTTTTTTCTTAGCTTACATGCCTTGTTGATCTATTTTTTAATGTCCCTTATGGCTATTTTTATTTAGAATAGCATGATAAGGAAATACCTCAGTGTTTTAAAGTTCTGCTGTGTTTTAAATCTGATTTGTAACTTGTGACATAGAATTTCACAACTGAATCGTGCAGCTCTATAAAGAAGATTTTTTTTTTTATCAGCTGCATGTGGTGTTACATCTTAATTTCATCCGTCACACTAGTGCTTTTGCTTGAAGGATAAGAAGAGCCAATCAAGTTTGCTTACTCACTATTGAAATTAAAAATTTCAAAATTAAACAGGTGCACTCATATGGAAAGGCTCGAAATATCTTTGAGGGTTTTGTTACTCTTCTGTGGACCTCTGCTATTTCTGTTACATACCTTTCTTCTCTGGTGGTTCAGCAAGCTCTGCTCCTGATAGGTTGTCAGCTTCTCTAACAGCACAGTATTTCCAGTGCAGAAAACTGAATTTCTTTCTCAGCTACATCTTTTTTCCATTTGAATTCTCCTCTAGACAGAGTAGTTTAGGATTATTTTTCCTTCTGTTTGCCTCCAAGGAGGATGAGACAAAGTGGTAAGCTTCCTGGTCCTTCTTCCAATTTCAATCTGGTTGCTAAAACCAGGAGGCAACGCCTTGAGTTCCAGGGCTGTGTGAAGGAGGGGGTAGGCACTGGGTGCTGTGGTGGTGGCAGCAGGAGCCTCTGGAGATCAACACGTCTCTTCAGAGGGTGGAGTCCCGATAGGAGAGTCCTGCCTGCAGTGGTGTGACGGCGTGCATCCCTCACCAAGGGACAGGGCTGCTCGCTGCAGGACGGTTCTGGAAGTTGTTTGCTGGGAAATGTGACCTCTGAAAGGTGCTGGGAAACAGCCATGTCAGCGATGCCTGGAGATGGACGCGGCAATGCGAGCGCGGAGCTGAACGGGAATGTGAGCACGGAGAGCAGGGCGTAGGCAGCACGGGGAATTTGGATGTGCCCACTCAGCCCCACTGTAAAGGCAAACACCTGACAGCTATGCTTTATAAATATCTTCTATATATACAGTCAGGGGTTGTCATAGATCACCACAGCAGTGAAGAGGAGCTGGAGCAAGCCAGCATCTAAGCATCTTGGAAGAGTCTGTGCTTGGTATATAGCATTAAACACTACAGAGGTGTTCTTAACGTGGCTACAGCCTCACAACTCTTGTTTTAACTGGCGATTTTTGCTCATATTAGTCCGTGTTCAGTATAATAAGGGATAGCAAATGATATTAGGCACTGATCTCTCTGTGAGCAGGGACAGGACTGAGGGAACAGCACGAGGCTGTGTCCAGGGAGGGTTAGGTTGGATATTAGAAGAAGTTCTTCCCCCAGAGGGTGGTTGGCCACTGAACAGGCTCCCCAGGTCAGTGGTCACAGCACCAAGCCTGACAGAGCTCACGAAGCGTTTGGATAACACTCTCAGGCGGAATTTTTTGGGTTGTCCTGTGCAAGGACACCAATCCAGGAGCTGGATTCGATAATCCTTGTGGATCCTTTCCAACTCAGGATATTCTCTGATTCTATTATTCTATATATGTGAGAAGGCTCCCATCCTAAGAACATAGGGACTTCTCCAACAGAGGTAAAGTGTGAAAATGACCTGGCTTTTCTGAGGGCCTCTGCTAACTGGAGTCCTGGAAACAGGATGCTGACATGGAAGGAGAGCAATAGGAGCTACAGGGCCTCACAGCCTGATCTGTTTTCAAAGCTGCAGTGCAGGTACTGCTCACACAAATTACCTCTCCTTCAGCAGCAGTTGCTTTTCTGTAGTTCTGAAGCCCAGGTGTTGGAGGCTTCCTGCAGCAGACACAAAAGGCACTGTGTGCCCAGTCACTGACAACAGAATGAGGTAACACAAATATTATACTGGGTGATGGAGAGCTCTGTGCGATGTGAATTTGAAGATACCAGCTACAGAGATGTCAGGAATGGCTGTTGGTTCAGTATAGAGGCAGATAACACCAAATATGGTAAATAAACACTGCACCAGTTGCCTAGGATTTTTGAACTATGCGGAATTGGCAAGAGTGCCTCATGGATAAAAAGGGACTACTAAAATGTCCAGATTGCAATGCAAATGTTCTCATTTTACATGTTTTCTTTATTTTGGGCTGGATATTTGATTGTAGATGCCCCTAAATGTGGGAAATAAGAGAGAAGAATTTGAACTGTGGAAGAAAGAAATCTACCTCAAACAGAACATATGAGGAATATACATCGCCAGAACTGAAGAATGGAGAAATATAAAAAAGGACTCCAAAAGCCATTATCTTGTATTATGTTAATGCATGCTGTTTTGATAGTGTACCCCAACTTTTAAAAATATTTTCCCCTCATAATAGTTTAAAGTTTATTCCTTGATTCCCATTGGTTAATATTTGCTGCATTGCAGTACTTTCCCTGTTTGGATGTGTTCCTCCCCTAAGTTACATATAAGGTTTTGTATCTTCCCACCTTATCCCAAGTTTGTACCTGTCCATGCCCACTCCTTTCCTTATTTTTTAAACTTTTCCCTAATTTCTGGAACCCTCTCATGCTCCTCTATGGAAGAGTTAGCCCTGCCTCTCTTTGGGGATTCACACCTTGAATAAAGGGAGAGGTCACACCTCTGCCTTTGCTCAAGAACCCTCTGTGAGTTGTGTCCTTTTTCCAACAACCAGCGCACGATGCCTAAAGAAAGATACCTTTGAAAGCAAAGCTAACCCTGCTCCTGAGAGTGGTGACAGGCCACCTGAAGTGTCTTAGAAGACCTTTGAGCAAACTTTGTTTGCTGTGTAGGTGAGGACACGTAGGTGAGCAACAATCTCAGAACAAGAATGACCTCCTGTTTTCCCAGTGCACCAGGGTACCCAGCCATATACTGAGTGTCTCCAGGTCATGGAAACAGGGAACAGCCCAGCTTGGAAGGGAACCTGAAAGATTATCTGGTCCAAATTTTAATCACCACCAGGCCACTGGGTCACTTTGATGAGGCTGTGGATGGGCCAGAACAACCGTCAGTGTAGAAGGTGCCACATCTACCTCCAGTTTCCCTTTGGTTCTCCTTGTTGTGTCCTTTCAGCAGTGTCCATGGTGTGTATAGTCAACAAAGGATATTATATGTTCTTACAACTGGCGTATATTTCCAGATTTAGCAACTTTACCTGGCAGCATAGAAGGCCAGTGACAAAGTTTTTCTTTGCTTGCTGAGTCAGCCCAGAGGTCTCTCAGAGCAAAATTATATAGGTCTGCTAAATGAGATCTTAAAATGAGAATACAGAAACAACATTACGGCTTTCAAATCTTTCTGATTGAAAGCTCTAACTGTATATCCAGAGGGTGAATAATATTGCTTTCACACTATCAAGCTTTCAGGACCCATTTGAAAATCTGCTTGAAACAGGACCAGAATGACCTCGTCTCTACCACTTTTCAAAAGAAAGGAGGAGAATGCTGAAGTAGTTTAAAGTCACTGTGAGAAATAAAGTTAGGGCCGGCAGGCCATAAGAATGGGGGTTCATTATGCTCCCTTCCACTCTGCACAACAAAGACCCAACCAGAGCCATGAGTGAAAGTCAAAGCTGGTCCTTCCAGCAGCAGTCCCTGTGTGAGGTATGGGCTCCTCGGTTGTGAGCGCTCGCCTTGCTCTGAGAGGCACCTGCTTGCTTCAAGAGCAGAGCTGGAGCACCTGTCTCCTACCTGAGGAACTGCAAATGGATGTCTTGAACTGTCTTCTGGGCAGTGGCTTTCTTCATACAGACTTCATGTGGTACTGCTGGAAGACAGGAGCTGTGACAGCATCTGCAGAAAACAGTGGGGCAGCACTCCTATGTATTTAAATTCCAGCTGATCACACAATTCCTAGAAATATTAGAAGAATAAGATAACCCTTGTGTAACTCTCTTTTTAAAAAGGTGATAGTTCAAGTCAGACATGATGATTTGTATAACAGAGCAGTTTTGTGACCTTGGTCCTGATAAATACCAAAAATTAAAGTCAGGAGGATGTTTTGTGCATGTTTTTTTCCTGGAATTACTTAGGTTGGAAGAGACCTCTAAGGTCATCGAGTCCAACTGACTCATGGTGCTTCAGATGGCTGGGCACAAAGCCAACTTATAGCTTCTTTCTAAATGGTGGATGCCTGGATGAAAGACATTGTGTCTGTGGTTGCCTCAGGGAGCAGGAATGGTGAATATCACATTCCTTTTCAGCATTGCTTGTGCTCCTTCAGCTATATTCATTATCCAAGTAAGAGAGAGTCAAGCCTTAGTGTGCTTACAGGGGAGAGCAATGCTTCCTCAAAAGGAGGGAAAGAGCTTGAACTAGTGCCTGAAGGGTGAGTAGAACTCCAAAATCTGTATTTAGTTGACCTTCAAAGTATGAATTTTCTTCCTGTCCCATGTGGGCAGGAACGAGTTGTGTCTGTCATGCCACTGATTCTGCTGGAACCAAAAGCAGTCAGGTTTCTCCATCTAGTGTGGGATCTCTGTGTGGGTAAAAATGAGGAGAAGAGAAGAGAAACAGTAGGGACTGTAATTTCTATCACCCTGAATGACAAGATTAAAAGGGAAAATTATCTGCAGAAATCTCCTGTCATGTTCTGGTAGGACTGGTATTTCACGGGGAGGACGTAATGCTTAAGGGTACACTGTTAGTGCTCTGTGCATTAGCAAATGGAAGAGAACTGCTCTGTCACTGTAGATAAAACAAATATTTTGAAATATGAATAATACAGATAGGCATTTAAAGTCAGGTCCACCATGCCCCACAAGAAGCATCTCTTTGTAAATGACTGTTCTTCTTTTCAAACATTCACCCGTAACTATTACCTTTCATTAGAGATTTGCTTTCTTTATAATATTCTGGTTTTCCCAGCATGTTTTGGAAGCCCAACCTCCTAATTTAATGGACTCAAAAAGCTGCTTCCCTGAAGCATCCCTTTTAGTTACTGTTTACTGCAGTTTTTTTGTGCTTCAGTCTGCTCTTTCTGTTCCATTCCCTATGCCCCCTATCTTCTCCTTTCTCAGCTTGCCACATTTTATTTCATGGGAAATAAAATACATTTTTGTTTTGTTTGGGCCCATTCAGAAATTTTTAGGCCATCCTAGAATAAATTTTAAGTTGTATCAAACAAAAAGTTCATGCAAAAATGTTTAGGTTGGGTGCATTTTGCCATCACTTTTTCCTTCCTTAAATTGTTTAAACCCTTTAAATATACTAGAGGTTTAAAGCTTAAAATATCTTAATATAGGCTAGAGATGTAAAAGCTTAGAGCAAATCCTCTCCAAGCGTGTGAGCATAGAAAGAAGTTAATTAAAGCTAACAAAGAAAATACAAATGGTACGAAAAAATCCACATTATGAAAAGCTACAAATTCAGAATCCATAACTGTTAAGTTTCCCACGAATGATGTTGGGACAGGCCCAAGTTAAAGTTTACATTTCAAAGTGTTTGCCTTAGAACCCTTTCACTTCTAGCCCCACTCAGAATGCTTTCCTTCCTGTCTAGTAGATGGTGCTGTCAAGGGCCATTTTTATCAGTACGAGGCAGATGGAGCTTGGAGCTTTTGCTAAAGCACAAGTATTCTGGAGCACCTATTTTGCTGTTGTGCATTATATCTATTTTATGTCTTCTGCCTGTGCAAATGATTTTATTTCACTCTTGATACCTTCAGGAAAAGGGGTACTCTGAATACCCAGAAAAATGGGTGAGAATATGTACAGCTGTTTGTGATACATCCTCAGAGTGATATATCCAGTTCTCTGTTTATTAATGTTATGTACTGTAAATGCAGTTTTTAAAAGGACAAACCTGGAAATTCTAACAGTGAATGTTAATATTCAACTTAATGTCTCCTTTAATCAGTTCAGGGAAGTTATTAGTGCTCATTATCCATACCTAGGTGAACAAGGAGTCATTTGAGGTCTCTTGGCATCCCAGACTGGAGCCTAAGCAAGCTGCAGAGCCAAAGCCTGGATGTTCAGCTGAGTGAGTACAAGGCTCACAGAGTTTACTGTGGGGTGTGTCTGTGGATCTGTGGATCCCAGGTGCTAGAACAGTACTGGTTCTTTGTATATATCACAGGAAATCAAAATGGGAATGAGGCATCTGTTGTAGTCCTAACTACAAATGTGCCAATGTCATAAATTAGTACCTCTGAACTTGACATCTAGGAACTGCTAATCTTCATGGTGAAGCTCTCTCAGAGAAGTCTTTTTTAGTTAATGCACAGAACCTCCGTGTTAAACTATGGAATCATGGAAATGTTTAGGTCTTCATAATTGATTGGGATAAAACTGCTTTAGGGACAAAAATGTAATGTTCCTTCCAGAAACTTCCTTCCAAAGTTTACAATAAATCTCAAAGTACTGTTTCTATGTTGTTACCTTTTTAGGACCAGTGATAGCACATAGAAATGTATCAAAAAAGGAACATGGCTTGAAAAAGGCAGTAAGTCTAGAAAAGTATTTCGTACTGCTTCAGACTGGTTGTAGCACATGCTGAGATACACTCGAGTGTGTGTGGACTGGCCCAGCAGTTTGATTGCATTGAATAGTCATACCTGATGTCAGACAGGTTTGAAAGGGGGACAGACCATGTTTGAAATCTTCCCAGGCAGAAGTTGCTAAACCTGCCCATTTCTGAGCAGTTACAGCCTGTGTGAAAACTCCTACCCCACTGAAAGGCAAAGTCAGCCTGGAGAACTCCAAATCACATGTTTCATTTTTGACTCTGCAGTGGAGCTGTCTTCAAAAGTAGCTGAACAATTGGAGTCAAAAAGCCTTTAGAAAATTGCTTGGTCACATCTCACCTTGTGAATGACTTGAACTGAAATGGGCCAAAAGCAAATAGATGAGCTTAAGATTGCTGCTCTTTTTTCCCCCTTGTCTTTGCACTAAAACAACAGCAGGTCTTAAATATTCAGGAGCTACCAAAGGCAGTTTGGGAAGGCACAGTCCCTTTGCTGGTAATTACATCTCCCAGCTGAGACGCCGTGACGCAGTGTTTGAGCACCCTCCTGCAAAATCAGAAAGCATGAGTCACTCACAAAGACCCAGTGCTGCAGCAGGCTGTTTATATTCAGTTTATGATGGACTAGATTACTTTCTACAGAATTGCTGTCTGCCCGGTTGTTCTTGTCCCTGTATTTGCACTATGACTGTCCCAAGAGTAGCTCTCTTCCCTTTTTCTTACTGGAGTCCTTTCTTTTTGTCAGGGACTTTGAATGATTCGTGGTCTAAATCATGTCAGGCATTCCAGTGGTCTGCTGAGCCACTGCCACCACGGAATTAGATCTAATATGCAAGTGCATATTATAATATACACCAGTGCAGTGACATATAGATACTTGCTTCAGAATTCGCTCTCTTGCATGGAGTTACAGAGATTGTCCTCTAGATATCATTTCAAAATCTATGCTAGACAAGAAACAATTAGGAGTTGTTGCATTATCCAGAAAGGCCTTTTCTGTTTACCAGCTTCCAGGGATTTCGCACAGACCAATGAGGAATAGAGTGAAGTTGCTATGGCCAGGATAACTAATAATAAAAACCACCTGTCATGGGTTTAGCCCCTGTGCTTTCTGCACAGTGTTTATCAATCCATAAATTTTGCTAACAAGCAAGAAGAGTTTGCACAGACAAAACAGATCTCCTTGAAATGGGGATTAATATTAAGATTTATTGCTACACAACAAGAACTAAGGGAAAATACTTATATATACAACAACTCTGACTAGTTTTCCTATAATAACAAACTTACATATTTACAGATACCACCCCTCCTTCTCTTCCTCAAAAACAGTCCAGAGGAAAAAGGAGAAGGGGGAAAAAATCTTTAAGGTAACAGTTCCACATCACTACAGCTCGAATCTCTCTCTCTCTCCCCATCAGAATGCAAGGAGGTTTGCCTCCCACCTCTCTAGCCGCTTGTCCACAGACACTGAGATTTTACTGTGCCGTCACCACAGGATCCAGGGCTCCGTGGAGTTTCTTCCATGAGGAGTTTCAGGGGGGTTTCTTTAGACTCACCACTTTTTGCCGGGTCACAGGAGTTCTGGGTTTCTTTTGGTTCAGTCCACACCCAAGAACACTTTCTGATGCTGTGTTTCTGCTGCTTCAAGTAGCTTCTTCTCTTTTGCTCTCTGGAATTCTTCTGACTTTCTGCTTTTGGCCAGACGCCCCATCTTGGCTCTCGGCCGTGGCTGGTTACTCCAATTCACCACCGCTCCCCACTTGCAGTGAAAGGCATCATTTGCCATCAACACCCGGTCCAAACTCACACCGGGCCCCCATATGGGGGGGGCTTAGTGTTAAGGCTCAATTTTGGACAAAAGTCCCAAGGTCATCAGGGCTCAGCCCCTCCAAGGAGAATTCATTCAGCTTCTCCACCATTCCGTGGCTGCAATTCTTCTGCAGCTTGCTACATACAGCTTTCAGGTGATCCAGTCTTGGCCTCAAGCCATCTCTGCCCTCCCCGGGCTATCCAGGCCTCCGGGGGGAGAGCCCACACGAAAGTTTCTTCACTCCAAATCATCTCCACAGGTGGCAGGGGTTTCAGTTTTAAAGACTTTTCCCCTGCTGGAGATGGGGGGGCTGCCCCTTGCCTCGGCACTCCCTCCTTTTCACTGACCTTGGAGTTTCTGCCCTATCTCAGGTTCTTCTCTGCTCCGCACCTGCTGAAGTTTCTTCTGTAACATCTCAGCCGAGCAGCTTTTCTCTGGAGTTTCCTCTCCACTCTGCTACATGCCTTGGCCAGAGCCTTCAGTGCCTGCCCCCGGCAGATAGACTCTTCCCTTTTCCCTCATCGAAGTTCTTCCCAATTAACTTTTAAACTAAGCAGTGGTTTATCGATGTCAATTGCCCATCTTTAATTTTCTATTAAGAGTGGGAAGGTTTTGCCTTTGATTAAGGTTGGTTGTAATGAATACAAGCCTGTGCTTAGCTTCATACCACGTGACCGTTTTACTATCTTACATGTTGTCATTTCTCAGACCCCTAAAAATTCAGGTTCTGCACATGCCACAAAAGCACCTTGCAACTGAGTTTAAAATTGATTGAAACAGTATTAGAAAACGGAGGAGGAGGGAAAATGATGTCCAGAGACTATGTGAAATGACAGAAAACTTCTGCTTTAGGATATATCAAATTAAGAATGATTTGGTATTAAAACCAGAAAAAGATGGGATGTATATGAAGTAACTTGAAATCCTGGTACATATACTGTCTCAGAGGAGCATAGTTTAGGATGAAGAGATATGAAAAACTTTGCAGGATATTTCTAATCATAAATAAGAGTGCAACCATTCTCATTGTCCTTCTCTATAAAGAAGATGCTGAAGTCTTCCAGTAAAACCCCCAGTTTTTTAATTAAACAGAATATATGAGTAGATGACATGATTAGTGTTTACTTTTCCACTAAGGTGTTGATTTTGAGTATTTGAATCTGTCTTTAAAAATATGCTTTTTGGGACACTAGAAATACCAGTCAGTCAGTGGATGCCCTGTATATATAAACCATAAATTATTATGAAGGGATTAAACAATTTCCAATACAAAACATGAATCACTTGGCAGAAGGCACCAGCTCTCAAGACAATTGCATGAAAAGCCTTGAGAGATAGAAGAGACTAAATCCTTGGCATTTCAATTGAGTATGGCTGTAGTCAGGAATTTAATATAAGGGGAGGTTGATATTTGAGATGGTTCCTTGAGCAGCCCAGAAAAAGTACCTTTCAATGCAGGTGCAAAATGTGCCAGGATTGCCAGGGGTTGATGTGCTTGATGCCAGATCTTGAGAGAGAGCCTCTGCTAAAATTAGTATTTAACCCTGAGCATTTATTTTCTCATGTGAAAGAGAAAAGGCACATTGACAGTGCGTGTTACCCTCACGTCAGATTCCAAGAGTCCAGCCTGCACCCTGAAACCTCATGGCCTTGCAAAGTCAGCCTGGTAAGCCAAGCCTTGTGCCGGATTTCTGTGCAGTATAAATGGATCTGATGGGCTGATCTGAGGCTGTTTCATGTGTCTCTGGTTTTAGATCATTAGAGGCTTTTGCACTTTCTCTGATTCCTTGCAGCCGCCACTGGATTTCTCATCCTTGCCAGTGCTCTGTTCCTGCTTCTCAAGTTGTCAAACTGACTACACAGGCAGTCAAAAAAACCCATTACATTCCTGATAAAGTTTTAAATTATTTATTGTTAACCTCTTGCTGAAAATTAGGCTGCTTGTGTCTGTGTGGAAGAGAATGAAAATTAACAGTTTACTGATTGCTAAAGAAGGGTTGAAATACAGACAGGAATTGCTGTTAGTTATGAGCAGAATAACATGATGCAATATAGACTTAATATTCCCTTTTTCCTTCCTGATCACTGCCATTTCCCTGGCTACCATTCTCCTCTTCCTCCAGTTGCATAGTCTCTGACCCGGACATAGTCCTGCTTTATTGCTGCTACCAATGTACATCTCTTAGATTTCTCTACTTGAGAGACATAATTAATTATACATAACATAAAAATACTCATAACGTGCAATCATGGTCATGGCAATTCTCTGCATGAAGAAGGTGGCAATACAGGAAAAGGATTGCCCTGCAGTTTAAAGATCAACGGAACAAATTAGAAAGGAAAACGTTGCTATAGTACTTCAAATGTATTTAAGAGTAAGGAAAGGATTAAAAAAGCTCATTTTAAATCAAATGCAATTAGATGATATTATTCGTTGAAGTTGTTGGTATGAAGCAGACATGAGATAATCAATACCAGTTGTATATGTGTCAGATTTCTTAACACACCACAGGTGTAAAATTGTGGACATGTATGCCACAGGATGCTGAGGAAATTTGGGAAATCACCTTCTGCCTCAGTGCTGCTGTGAACAGATGCTGTTTTATTCCTCTGCAGTAGTCATGCAGGTACATGTAAAAATGAGATGGCTGATTTGTGTGAGGGCTCCATTACTAAGTATGTAAATTCACGTACTTACCTATATTTGATTTACTTTAGATAAATATAAACAAAATATTTTATATATGTATATTTATAAACATTAAACATTTATATAAATATATTATTTATATAAATATATATTAGGTAATATATTTTGTACATAGCTATACAGAAACCAGAAAAATAACAGGCAGAAAAATGGTAAACATAAAGAATGTATGGTTAATCTCCTAGAATTCATGCATGTTATGGCTGCACCTGAGTCTTGTGGGTTACTACAGAGACTGAGTGCTTGCATTTGATGCTTCTTGATTCCCAAAGACAGAGCCTGTGTCTCTTTGCTCTGGGATGTGACAGCTGCCTGCATCCTGTTAGGCCTGTCAACTGTTATTTCTAGGAAACAAGGAATTTGCAGCTGAAAGAAAATACTACAGTGATCTGAATACTCCAAAAGTATGTCTAGAAGCGAGATTTTTTTTTTTTTTTTTTTGGATGTTCACAAATACATTTTAATTAAACAGTGGAGTGTAGGAAGATACAGAACCTGAAAACTGAATGCTAGGAACTTTAACAGATCACTTGAACTTCTGCCTGTTGAGATTTACTGTGAGCTGAGTCGTGATCTTCCTCTAGCTTCTGTTGAGTGGAATCCTCCAGACGCCCCCTGGAGCAGTTAAGTCTGTGTGGGCAGCGGCTGCGGTGACAAAAATCCGTCTTCCAAGAGGTCACTGTGTCCCAAGTGAACTGTTCTGTTGGAAGATATTATGTCAGAAGGTCCTGGCCTGATGATGCTTCTGCCTTGCAGGCTGCCACATAATACGTCTTCCTTCGGTTTTCAGTCACGACTGTTACCCTTAGGATGTGAGATGCCAAAGCCCTGAAGTGCAAGTTAAGGTTGTTCCTGCATACATCCTGGATGCTGAGGTCCAGAAGAATTATTTTTCAGGGTCAGCAGTGTCAGCTTATTCCTTCAGAGCCCTAAAGCTCTCTGTGTGTGGTTTTATAGAGCCATAGCCCGAGTGCAAAGGCTGGACCAAACAGCCGGGTAATCTAACTGCCTTTGGCCAGTTTTTTGGCTTCCCCCTTGAGCTGTTCCAAGTGCTTCCAGCGGACCTGGAAGTGAGCTTAGAGTGGTTGTGTGGGGAAGATTTTGTCACAGGGCTGCTAGTACAGGACTAAGTGTCCTGTAAAGCCCTAAAGACTTCGTAAAGATGACATCTGCCAGGAACTTAGAATGTCAGATGGGAGAATGAGAGGAAGTTGAGGGGCAGACTGCTCCTTTTCTTCCCAAGATGTTCATTTTAGTGTATAGATGGTTTTATATTTTCTATTTAATACAAATGAATATTTCAGCCTTTCTCAAGCTTCCTATTAAAATGAATTATGTAGGCTTCCTTATTCATTCCTTTATAGAATTCAAGATATTCTGACATTGTCATAAGATAATATAATTTAAAAGAAGTCTTGTTTTTTTTGATACAGAAAGAAAGTGATTTTCTAAATCACAAGGTCGGTGAAAGTCCTGCACAAGACACACAAGGGAGCATGAATACTTCTCAAAGGGGTAACTTAAAAAGAGATATTTTCAATAAGTACAGTCAGAGGATTTTAAAAAGCACAGAAAAAGAAGAAAATGAATTGCAAAGTACATTCTGTGTTAAATCATTTTAAATTCATGTAATAAGTACAGAGGAAAAAATAAATGCATTTGTCTCCTAATGGGTGTGTATGTATGTTTTGCTGGAAGGTTAAAGGTGGTTTTCAGCTACACCTCTGGATCTGGGGAGACCTGTGACAGACTTGGCAGTGACCTAAGCCAGATTAAATTGGTGACTTTTTTTTTATAATAGGCTGTCCAGAGGTCCATGGTTTATTCTTGGGCAAGAGCCTCCCTGTGAAGGGACTCAAGCTAAGTCCTTGGCAGCTTGTGGTATTAGGTGCAGAGAAACCTAAGAAAATCTCCAAATGGAAGTATGGCAGAAACAAAAGTCTTCTGAAAATTCTTGTGTGAATGTGGGAGAACGATTGAGAAGTGTGCAAACAGCATTTGCTTCTCCATTAAAATGTTATAGCTTAAGAAAAATATTGGGAATTGGTTTATTTTTCTTTCTTGAGTTAGTTTTTCTTATCTTTTAATAGTTTGCAGCTGACTGGGGGGCGCAGCTCTGAAACTGTGTTGTAGTCCAGATCTAAGGAACGCAATATTCAAACTAGAAATGAAACTGATATTTTTGGAGAGTTCAGTTAAAAAGATGAAAACATAGATAATGTCTGATCTAAGACTAAGCAGACATTATTGCAATTTGTAATTGCTTGTGGAGGAGGACTTGGGAGCTTGCAGTTGACGTCAACAGTAAAACCCCAGAGAGTTTGAAAAGAATCACAATTAACCTTTTTCAAAGTAATTTGAATTTTGAAGGTAAAGGAGGTTATCTGGTCCAGACTGAAGCTACACCAACTTCAGAAGGTTTTTTTGCCTCTGGTTGCTTTTTCTACAGGTGTTTTTTTCCCGTAGTCTAGAGAACTATGTCTATTTTTTCCTTTTTTTTTTTTTTTCCCTAAAATTAGAAATGCATGCAATTCCACAAGCCAAGAAAAGCTAAATTATATTTGGACAGTGTTGCAAATGAATAGCGGATCAGATCCTTTTGCTCTCAAATGTTTGTGTTGGTGGGAACAAAATACAGCTATATTATCTGTAACCTCCAAAAATTATTCAGAGAGATGAAATACCTGTGGCAGGCAATGGGACACAGTTTGAGGGCACGCATTTAATTCACCTGTGTTGCCGTGCACGTTGAGACAAGGTTGTATTCTCTGGTTTTCGGCAGCGGGTGTCTGGGAGCTGGTTGATTTGTCGTTTTCTAAGCCACTTCGTCCCGATTTATGCTCCTAGAACAAGTTGCTGTAGTCCTGCACCCTTGGGAGTGCCCATAACTTAGAGATGCTGTGAGCTGAGACCAGCTCGCCCATGCAAACCACACCCAGGCATCCTGTGTGGAACTAATATCTTCAGTTCGTGCTGTGTATTTGAGGGTTAGAATCTTCGGTATATTTATCCCCACCATTTTCCTCTCAAGTGTAAGGGAGAGGTGGTTTCATGTTAGAGGTGTAAGAGGGACACAGGGATACCAGTAGTCCCAGAGTCACACAGAAGTGTGATGGAACACAACCTCTAACATGTCTGGAAGTCCCAGGCAAAGACCTTTACCAATGACTCATCCTTTATGTTCCAACTCTCCAGCAATTCTCAGGGAATCCCTGTTGTTTAATGTGAAGCATTAAAAATCAGACAGGATTTTCCCCCACTTCTTTTTCATGGTTTTTGTCTTTTTTTTTTTAATCAAAGGATACTCAGGGATCATCCAGGTCTCTGCTGTAAATTAGTACAAATACATTCAGCAAAGTTTAAACAAGCCTAGAACTGTATAATGTTTTTACAGGTCATGACAGTATAATTCCCTCTCCATCTGAGCACAGTAATGCTAAAGCCAGACTTGCTTAATGACATGATTATATCACCAGTTCTATTAACGCAAGTGAAAGGGGATCTGCCATTGTTCTTGCTATGTCTGGTATGTGTAATTATAAATATCAAATTGCATTTCCCAGAACTATTATGAAATGTAAAGATTTGCAGGGGTTTTTATTGCTTCGTGGAGTGCCTTTAAGCATATGCTAAAAAGCAAAGCTGCATACAAAGGGCACAGGAACTTTTCTGAAAGGGCATCACAAGCTTGTAACAGAAAGGGGTTTTTTGGCTGCAGTTTTCAAACTACAGCATTCTGGGGACTCTGACTCCGTCTCCCCCCACCCCCACATCTGCATGACATGAGCCAAGCGAGATGAGAGTAGGGGCTGTGTCCTGCTACCATCCCTGGAGCCGGAGATCAGAGTGCAGGGGGGCTGGGAGAGCGATCCTCATTTTCTCTTCCGAGTGGCTCTGTTTTGTTTTGGAGGCGAGAGAGAGAAATGCTGAGCTGGGCAGGGCAAATGGTCAAAGGATAATATTGTCCACTACGAGACGTAAGCAGGGAGATTGTGCCGTGCAGCAGTCGATCTCCGAGAGCTGCTTTCACGGGGAATGATCAAATTCTCTAACCCTTTGACAAAGGTGGATGCGAGTGGAAAGAAAATTCCTGTATTTCAGTTCTTCCTTCTGTGCCAGAGCCATAAATGACAAACCAGTTTGGCTTTAGTCCTCTTGATCAATCTGGTTTGGTTTGTTGAAGTATCGAGTCACTTTATAGGTCTGTGCTTTTATTGGTGCGTGTGCTGAGTAGTTATTTTCATTGATTATTTTACTATAGAATTATTATATAACCATTTTGCATGGGATCGCAACTTTTGTAGTCATTTTAGGAAGCGGGGAATCAGATGTTATTATGCATGTTATATAACATCAGATGTTATATTATTGCATGTTATTATTTATTATTGTACGATATTAAAATGCTATCACTATAATTGTCTTGTTGAAGTCTATTTTCCAGATATTCAACATTGGGAACCAATAAGAAAGTTATATAAGATAATAGGATCTTTTACCAAAATTTCTGACTTTTTATTTTAGTTGTTTGTCCCTACTCTCCATTTACCTAAATTCATATGTTTCATATGCTTACTATTATCTCATTAAAATGAGAGGGAAAATTATGAAGAAGGAAAATCTTTTGTTTGTAATTCCACTATACTACACCATCTATAATTTTTCTTCTGTGATTTTTTGTCCTTCATTGCCAATTTATCACCTGTATGATTTAGTCTTTTGAAAGTAAATTTTTAGTTCAGCTAAGCTATCATCAGAAGGCCCTTTTCCAAGGACTGGTGTGCTGAACGAATTTCAGCACATATGTTATTGTTGAGGTTGTGAGTTTGGGTTTTGTTTTTGTTTCAGTACAGGTCTGAAATGCTGATTTTGTTAGCAAAATGCAAATCCCTCTCATAAAATAGAATCTTTATCTGTGTGCCTTAATGTATTTAATAAATAGTCCAAAGTTAAACAGATCCAGATGCTTACTGCTATTTTATGTGACAGTATTGCAAGAATTGATATGTTCTGTTTTGTGAGAGCAGCCTTCTGCTCAGATACACCATCCTCCTCGCTGATTTTTAGTTGTGTCTAGACTGCATTTCACTGTAGATGGAGCTGTATCACACATAAAACCAATGGAAAAACCTATTAAATTTGCCATTGGCCGTTAAGGGATCTAAATCACAATGAAGAAAAACCTTCGATAGTTGTCATCTTGCAGGCAGAACAGTGGCAAAGGCAAAGCCAAGAAATCATGTGAGTGACCCCAGGAGGCTCCTCTCTTTAGGAATGTTGGTATTAGAAATGCCCAGTAAGCAGATGTTACAGTGCCAGTGCCACCAAGTCTGCCTTCCCTGCTCGGAAACAAAAAGGAATTATGAAACATCCTCTCACAGAAAAGAGACTGTGTCGCTGGGAGAGGTGAAAGTCACTGCAAATTACAGGCTGCCAAACATTGTGTCATTTTAAAACCACTGGTAGATTTCCTTCTTTGCATTTTGGATAACAGAAGTTGGGAGACTGTAAGTAGAAGGACTGCATTTTCCTTTGGTTTATTCCTTTCAAGTTGGCCACTTACACAAGCACAAATTAAGTGTCAAGTTGCACATTGGCTGTTCTGATTTCGTATTGCATTTACACTCCCTTTGCAGTGGTGAAATACCCACTCGCATTGGTGACACCAGATCAATCAGCAGCAAGAAAAGCTGGTTATGCCTCTGAGAAGTGGGGAGTGAGACAGAGGACACATGGAAACCCTGCATGGCTGGTTAGGTGTCCTTTGATGCTGACAGTGTGGACTGAGTCTCTCCCATTTATCATAAGAATGGCAGTGATTTTCTGCTTGTATGGAGTAATCGAGGCATTTTTCTCATTCTGTTCCCTCTGAATCTCCAGGGTTTCCAAAACAACCCCACACAGTTTTAGAAGAAGCACTTGAAACAAGAAATTCTGGCACTTTGGACATTGAGGAAAGAAAGCACAGTACAGAGGAGAGGCAATGGAGTAAGAAACGCAGAACTAACACTGCTATAAGACATAAAAAGTGTTAAGGTGTTGAAATATTTTCTGGCTACAGGTTGAAAACAGCACAGAAAGCCAACTGCACGCTGGGCTGATCCCCCAGCGGGGGCAGCAGGGCAGGGGGGGATTCTGCCCCTCTGCCCCTCAGGGGAGACCCCCCTGCAGAGCTGCTCCAGCCCTGGGAACAGCACAGCAAGGCCATGGAGCTGCTGGAGAGAGGCCAGAGGAGGCCCCAAGAGGATCAGAGGGCTGGAGCAGCTCTGCTGGGAGGAAAGGCTAGAAGAGCTGGGATTGTTCAGCCTGGAGAGGAGAAGCTTTGGGGTGACCCAATTGTGGCCTTGCAGGGCCTGAAGGGGATGACAAAAAAGAGGGAGAGAGACTATTCGGAAGGACCTGGAGTGCCAGGACAAGAGGGAATGGCTTCCCACTGCCAGAGGACAGGGTGAGATGGGATATTGGGAAGGAGTTGTTCCCTGTGAGGGTGGGGAGGCCCTGGCCCAGGTTGCCCAGAGAAGCTGTGGCTGCCCCTGGATCCCTGGAAGTGTCCAAGGCCAGGTGGGATGAGACTTGGAGCAACCTGGGCTGGTGGAAGGTGTCCCTGCCCATGGCAGGGGGTGGAATGGGGTGATCTTTCAGGTCTCTTCCAACTCAAACTATTCTATGATTCTATGGTTACACACAGAGAGCTCCAATCACCTCGTTATCATCCATCCCCTTGATATAACTGTATTTGTTTGCCCATTTTTCAGTCAGACAAGTTTTTTCTTCAGCTTGACCCTCATTCTTCCATCTTTTTATACATTTGTAAATGCTGTGTTCACATTAACTGAAGTTTAATATTATAAAAAATTCCTAGCTCAGTTTCATTTCTCAAAAGTCTTGTTTTAACTTTCAGATGCTGAAAATTCCTCAGGTAGAAGAGTTGAGCTTTTGTTTGCAACTCTGGTAGAATGGGCCATCTGTCTCTCTCAGCCAGTTCCCTCTAGAAAGTAGGATTTTAAAGGTCCTGTGTCTACAATGGTACAGAAGACAAGATATTTCTTTCTGAGATTTATGTTTTCTAAAAGCACTAAAGAGGTGGGATAAAAGTGGAGAGTAGAAATGGCTTGAGAAGAAACTTGTTCTAAATATTTAAGCCTTGTGTTATTCAGAGCAGAAACGTGGACTTTAATCCCCTGTCATGCTAAAACTGTACAAAGATCCCTGCTTGCTTAACACAATCCTCATGCACAGTTGTTTAATAGCCGTAAAAAAGGAAGAATCTCCTGGGTGTCTTAAGAATCAGGAGCGTTCACTGGCCCAAAAGTCTCTGAGTTTCTGTCTCTGAATTTAGATATGCTCTTTTTTGTTAATAGAAAGAAGTAAAACCCCAATAAATGAGCTGTCCCATGGTGTCATGGGTTCAAGTGGTGGAAATTTGGGTAATAGGGGGCCATAGAGATGATTTCAGTTAGAAGCTGCTGGAAGCTTTTGCTGTTCTATGA
Organism: Oxyruncus cristatus; assembly: GCA_013399855.1. NCBI lineage: Eukaryota > Metazoa > Chordata > Aves > Passeriformes > Cotingidae > Oxyruncus > Oxyruncus cristatus. The sequence continues at coordinate 67,229 of VXAY01002914.1, forward strand.
CAAAGCCAATGTCAGCCAGCTCCAGGATGGACTTCCTACCATTGAACCAATTAGATGCACTTCTGTGTATCAACATATTTAGGAACACAGGAAAAGAAAGTCTGTGTCACAGAAGAAGTTCCAGGCCAGAGACAACATGAGATAGCAACGTATACTCCAAGGTCAGTGTAGCAGGAGGGGTGAGGAGAGGCCCAGGGGCCTCCCTCTCCTCCTCCAGCAGGGGAAAATCTTAAAGCTCAGACCCCTGCAACCTGTGGAAGATTATTGGGGTGAGGAGAGGAGCCTACACTGGAGCAGGTGGATGCATGAGGAAGCTGTGACCCCTGTGGGAGGCCTAAGATGAAACAGTCCTGCAGGAGACCTGTGGCCCATGGAGAGGGAAACCTACGCTGGAGCAAGTTGTCCCGGGTAGGACTTGTAGTCCCAGTGGGTGATCCACGCTGGTGCAGCTCATTTGTGAGCAGGACAGCAGATTATGAAAGAACTGTTGCCCAAGGGTGGACTGACGCTGCAGAAGTCCATCAAGGACTGTCTCCCATGGGAAGGGACCCCACAGGAAACAGGGGGAGGACTCAAAGCCATTATGCCCCTGTAAGCCGTGGCAAAGACTGTGGCGAAGCAAGATGTCCCCTTGCAGTCCATAAAAGACCATTGGAGTGGAGCAGTGACCGGACTGCACCCCCATGGAGCAGTGACCCCCCCAGGACAGTGAACTGGGAAGAGTCAGCATCTAAGAGATGGATTTTGACAGCGGCGAAGGCAGCCGGTGACTGTGACTTCCCCCCCCCATCCCTTCTCCCTGCACTGCAGGAGGGAGGAGGGAGGCCTTGGAATGAAGGGTGAAGGAAGGTGTTTTGTTTTAAGACTGTTTTATTCTTTTATTCTTTAGTTCTTATTCTGTTAGCAATGAATTCCACTTCTGGGTTAAGTTTGTTAGCAATAAATTTAAGTTCTATCCCCTTCAAGCCTGTTTCACCCGTGATCAGTAAGTGACTTCTCCCAGCTCTTATCTTTACTCAGGAATGCTTTAACCTTTTTCTCCTCTTCTCTGAGAAGAGCAGAGGGGGGGAGGAAAAACGAAGTGAATGCAGCGGTTTTTAGTGGGTGCTCAGCATTTAGCCAGAGTCTAACCATCACACATGGGTTTCCAGGTGTTCTTCTGATTTTAAACACCAGCCATGTTCTTGTTACAGAAGTGTGTTCCATTGTAGTGAATTTATTTCTTGAAGAGTTGACTATCTTGATTACTCCTTAAAAATGTGTGTTGATGCCAGGAGGCTGTGAACTGGTGGCTGAGAAACTTTGTCTTAGCGGTTTTGTGTTTATCATAGAATCCCGAAATGGTTTGAGTTTGAAGGGACCTTAAAAATCACCTAATTCTACCCCCTCTGGTGGTTGATTTATAACTTTATGTCAGTGTGGTGCTCTCAAGTGGCTTCTGGAGGTCCTAGCAGAGCAAGGGAAATGGAACCCAGCCTTTCGGTTAGTGCATCATAGCCTGAGCATTGTCTTTATCAACATTGTGTTGCATTCATATGGTTAGTGTTGTAATCGTGTTTTGAGATCCCCAGTCAGGTCCTTAGTATGTTTGGACATTGGTTTTTCTCCCCCAAATGGGTTATTCTTTTAAGAGAGTTTGGGGGTTTTGGTTGCTTTGTTTTGCGTTACATTGAATTTAGTCTCTTTGATTTCAGACCAGTTCCCTGATCTGTGATTTTGAATTCTGTTTTTGTACTCCAGAGTGTTTACAGTCTGTCCCAGCTTGGAGTCATCCGTGGGTTTTATTAATATATTCTACATTCCAGCATCTAAGCCTTTGGCAAAACTGAGAACAGAAGTAGGGCCCTGTTTGAAATGCCTTTCGTCTGTTAAGGTGGCTTAGGTGGCATTGCTTGTCTTGGAACAGGCTGCCCGGTGGGAAGCAGAGGCAACTTTAGTTGGAAGATTGAAAAACGCTGATTTTGTCCCTCAATAAAGTTGGACAAATGAATCAGCCTGACTCACCAGTCATGTAGCCCCTATCTTAACCCTTTTTGCTCATGTGATTGGAGAATAAGTCGTTATTTGTGGGCATTTGACATTTTTAAGACTGGTATAAGTGGTCAGCACCCGTTACACCAGTGGGGGTGGGAGGTCAACAAACATGAGTGAGTGAGCAGCCAGCACTGCTGCCAGAGCTGTGCACAGTGCTGAACACCAAACTGCCCTGCCTCTGGCTGGACCTGGCACTTCACACTTGCAGCGCAGTTTTTTCTGGCATCTGCTGTGTGCTGATGGTGAATCACACAGGTGGGAAGGTGCATTTTCTTTTTAAAACATATCAGACTGTACCTAAGCTGTTCCAAATGTGGAAGACCAGCAGCACTGCAGTAATTTACGCCAGCCCAAATTCACATTTTTACCTCTGTAGTGTTTCACAGGATGGATTTTTCCCCAACTTTGAACTATTGATTTATACACAACGTACGTTATGCTTCCAACATTTTTTTGTTGTCTGGCTTTCTTTCTGCCGTCTGGTTTGTTGTTGCTCAGTCAGGCGTGCTGCGGCAATCTGCTTGGCCTGGAGTGATTTGAATGGCACAAATGCAGCGCTGCTGGTCTCAGGCAGCGCTCCAGCGGCGTGTCTGTGGGTTTGGTGCGCAGGTGCTGGCTGTTGGCACCTGTGCATCGACACTGATGAGCTCATTCCATGGTGTGTGCAGCCTGTTTCCATGTGTCCTTGCGCAGCGAGGCCGAGGCACGGGATGAGAACTCGTTGAGCGAAGTCCAAAGATGGATTTCTCGTGCAGTGACAGGAAATGACCAAATCGAATGTCTTCGTGGAAGAAAATATTACGTGAGAATATTGGACTAGTTCTTGCAGCTACATATTTATGAGATCGGTGAATTACTTTAAAACTTTATGTAACGTTATAGTCAAGGATTTACTGCAAACTTACGTGTTAACTTCTATTATTTTTAGTCCTAATATCTTATACCAATGTTTCCTTCAACTCTCTCTTCACACAGTAGTTTAATTAAAATACTGTCATATTTTGACAATCCTTCCAAGTAACCCATCATTTTGGTTTTACTTTTGTTTATACTGAGCAACTGTGAAATACTAAATTATACATTTTGTATGGCTTCTCGAGTTCTAACAGAAAATCTCTTTTGTCCTGTCTCTCTTTCAATACAAGAATGCAACTAAGAGTATTCACTGGGATTACTATGATTAGCAATGTGATGAGAATCTGATTGTAAGAAATATGCTAATGTTCAATTTGTTTTTACTGAACCACTTTGATGGTCCGATGCCCAAAAAAGCTCAGTGAAACTGTTTAGAGACAGAATTTAGCCTTTAAACAGGAAAGGTATTTATTGCATACAACGCTGGAGAGCTCCCCGGTTCGCACCGGACAAAGAAGCTCTCTCTGGCTTGAGTGAGAAGTCAGGGGTTTTATACAAATTTTGTGAGGTATTGAAACCTTTCTACATACCTATCAACAAGATTTCGACATCTAATTACAATATTCTACGTGTTAGGGGCTTGCAAAACTCTCCTTGACTCACTGTTCCTTTATCTCTCCGGATGCCCATTCTATCTTTATTTATGACTACTAGGTTGACCTTCTTGCTATCTTTACTAGAACAGAACAGAACAAACCATCTCTGCTATATTTCAACGTAAGCAGAAACTCTTTCCCGGTTTCAGGTCTAAAAGGCAATTTATGTGCATTAGTAATAATAACTATGAGTCTGTGTTACAGATCTGTCCAAAAGTCCTCTTTGGCAGTGGAGGTGAATTGTTCTTGGAGTTCTATCAATGCTCATGTTGCATTTTCATAGGTTTAGGTCCCAGTTACTGAGTAAACATAACGAAGTTTAGGTCATGAGTTCACCTGTTCTAAAAAACTAAGCACAGAATTTTCCCTTCCCCCTGCCCCACTGTGTGGGGGGGGATGTTTGAAATGGGCAGGCTGGTTTTGCCTTGGGTATTTGACTGACCCAAAACAACTGGCCAGCAGATCAACATTCCAGGCTGATGGCCTGGGGAGGGGTTAGGAGACTCTTTGGGGGTTTTTTCCCTCTCCTGGAGGGGGGGAACTAGGCACAGTTCGTGCCTGCGGGAACTGAGGGAAGGTGTGGGTTGGAAAAGAGGGAAGGCTGCTTTGTTCTCAGCCTGGCGGGTTTGTTTGGTTCTTTTTTTTCTCTGGCCCCAGCTTGCTACCCCGTTTCTACCCTTTCCCTCCCTCTTCCCGCCCGAGTGGACCGGCTTGGACTTCATCGGAGAGGAACTGTTTGGGAAGAGAGAGCCACCCCTGTTTTTTCCCTCCCCTGCTCCCGTGTTTTTGGCAGCGGTTTCTGTGCACATCAGTGAAGGAAGGGGAAGTCCCAGGGCCAGCAGCAGACCCCGTGACTCCCTTTGGGAAGAACCTTCTTTCTTCTCTTTCCCCTTCCCGGGGAGGGGGAGGGAAGGGCTCCATTTGGGCCCCCCCAGCACACCCGGGGCACCCACGTGGTGACCACCAGAGCCCAACAGCGCCCCCTGTCGGCCACCCCCAAGCACTGCAGGTTCTGCCATCCAACAGCGCCCCCCGCTGACCATGGTTAGAATTGCACCAAAAAGCACAAACTGAACTGTTCACTTTTCATTGAAAGGGATTTTTGGGTATAGGGTTATTGTTCAGCTGGGGGTTTGTTTCGTGTTCTTTTGTTGTTCTACCAATACACACATATCCTTTCATAAAGGGCTGTTATTTTTCCTTTCTCCACACTTTCTCAATTGGAGTCTCTTAATTTTGGATTTACAATTGCTTAGAGGGAGGAGTTTTGGTCTTCCGTATAACTCATCCTCCTTAGCAAAACACTTCTGTCTCATTAAACTGAGACATTAAGCCACAATTTTCCAAATTTGCAGCTCTGTTCCTGTTTTAGACGTCTCTCTGTGATGGTGATGTCTCTATGCTGCTGCCAACCATTGTCTTTCCAGGTGAGCGTTAGCAGGTCCCTGTTCAGGCCTTGATGTAGAGGTGAAGGAGCAGGGACTCAGGAGACAGAAATCTCTGAGGATCCAGGGATGGGATCCCAGGCTGGGGAGGTAGAGCCACATCTAAAGGGAATAGGAGAAGACAGACTAGGAAGCTGGAGCCCCAGTTTGGGTTACACAGTGGGAAGAAAGGTTGAGTTGTGATGCTGAGGTCCCGTCTTTAGGAAGGGAAGAACTGCAGACTCATCTCTCTGTGTAACTGTATACTGTTAATTCATATGGTCCTGGATCTTGCTTGTAAACACAGAAAAAAAAAATTACTAGTATGAGTTTGTTTTACTGCTTCATTCATTCACAAATGCCTCCTACAATGACTGATAGAGAAGATAGAAATTAAATATTTATCCAAGCAAACAAAACAGCTACTGCATTTCAGATGGTGTCAGCTCAGTACTGGTTGGAGTGTCTGAACCTTTGTATTTTATGTCAGAAATTTACTTTAAAATATATATGAGCATCAGGGTTTTTTGGGTGGCTTTGGGAGAAGCTGTTAACATCTTTGCCCATCTTGCTCAGGATGTGCACACACGCACACACACACCTGTGCACACACAACCCCGTTTCTGAAATAGTTTGCATTTTGTTCCACATTCTAGAGGAGTGACTTTCAGACAGAGGACCTAGTAGGTGATCCCTGAGATATTTGCAATCAAAGCTGTTCATAAAACCCGGGAGGTGAATGTATGTGCAAGGTTGAGGGGTTTCTGTTTTTCCTTCAGATCACAGGGGGAATCACTGTGGGTGTTCACTGTGAGCTGGGTGTGCGAGAGGGGACTTAATAATGACCTTTCTTGCAATGTTGAGACAGAGAAGAACCTGATATTTTTTGAGATTTTTGTGTGAGAACTACCATACATCCGGTGGAACTGAGCAATTGGCTTTTGTGTTTCACACTGTGTTTTCACCTCGCTGTGAATGAAAGTAGTACGAAGTCGCTGGTCATATGGAGGATTATTGGGGTCTCCCCAGTGGAAGTGGTCTAAACTGGTAGGAATAAGCCGTTTCCTGTGAAACAACAGGGAAGATAAAAGCACTAGAAAAGGTAACTCCAGTTGGGAAAGGCTGTACCTCACAGTGCCACAGGTTCTCGTATGCATTGCATCCTTTTTGAGTACAGGAACCACTGCAGTTGCCACTGAACAGGCAACCCAGAACTCCTCCTAGATATGTGTCCCAATATTTTTTCCTTACACCGGCTCTTATCTGACTTAGGAAAGCTGACCAAGATAGTATTGGGCATAGTTACTTTTTTGTTGGATTGGCTCACGGAAGCTAATCTCTGGGAAAACCTGGAGTGGCTGCATCTGCAGGAGGGTATCTTTGGAGCTGCTGGGAAGGAAGCATTAGTCGAGACACCCCTTTATTAGCCTGTTCTTTTTCAGCAGCTAACTATTAGACTGACTTAAAAGCACTGCTAGATTGTACACTCACGATGTTCCCACATTGCTGATCATTTTTTTCTTCTCCCAGTGGTTTCTTGGAGGGCAGAGTGTCCTGCCACTGCAATCCTGCTGCAAGGGCTGTCCTGAGTTTCTCAATTAACTGTACTTTAGCAGGATATCAATCATGGTTTGGGTTGGAAGGGACATTAAAGTTCATCCCATCCCACCCCCTGCCATGGGCAGGGACACCTTCCACTGGCCCAGGTTGCTCCAAGCCCCGTCCAACCTGGCCTTGGACACTTCCAGGGATCCAGGGGCAGCCTCAGCTTCTCTGGGCAACCTGTGCCAGGGTCTCCCCACCCTCACAGGGATGATTTTTTTTCCCAATATCCCACCTAACCCTGCCCTCTGGCAGTTTGAGTCTGTTTCCTCTCGTCCCGTCCCTCCATCCCTTGTCCAAAGTCCCTCTCCAGCTCTCCTGGAGACCCCTTAGGCCCTGGAAGGGGCTCTAAGGGCCCCTTGGAGCCTTCTCTTCTCCAGGCTGAACAGCCCCAGCTCTCTCAGCCTGTCAAATACTGTCAGCTGTCAGAGTTGGTGTTTGTGTTCTTGGGATATTTGTGTTCCTGTTGTCTGGCTTGTGTTGAGTCTTTGTTTTGTGTCTTGTTCTCTACTCCCGTAGTGTAAGTGCTTGGACAAACCGTAGCTTCCTAAAAGTGAAATTTTATTATATGTGTGGGTAGAAATGCCCAGTTAGTTCTATGAGCAGGGATTACAGAGGTGGGTGTCTTCAGCAGACGACCAAGACAAGTGCTGGGATCATTCCCAAGATGCCTCAAAAGAAAAACAAGCATAAGCATTCTCACTCTGATAGGTGATTAAATGCAGGAAAGGAAGAGAGCAGAAGCAGGCACAGGTATTTATCACAATTTAAGTCATATTTCACTTGCCAAATTACCACGCCTCATGAAATTCACCCCTTATTTCCCCCTGCTGGCTCTGTCCCTCATGTTTGTTGACAGATGAGGGGTTAGCAGACTGTTAGCATTTTTCGTATATTTGTGTTATCGAGCCTGAGACCTGTCTGAAAACTTTGTGGGTTTTTTGCTGTTTGTTTTGGTTTGGGGTTTTTTTATTTGTTACTTTGTTTGCTTTTTGGTTTTGTTTTGTGGTGGTTTTTTTTTTTTTTTTGGATTGATAGTCAGAATCTCATGAGAGTTTTCTGAGATTTCGAATGCTTTCAGAACTGCTTCTGTCTCCTTGCTCTGCTCGTTGAGCCTGCCTTGCCTCTTGATTGCCTGACATGATAGAGGCAGCTCAGGATTTTAATACTTGCTGTCAGCAAGACGTCTGGAGAGCAGCATGTCTGGAGCTCCAAGAAATGTTGATTCTTCAAGTGTCTTTTCATTACAAATTCTTCAGATGAAATCTCTGACCTTCAGGGGTGAAATTGTTCCAGGGGAAGGAAGGGTCAGAACAGTAATCTCACAGGTATGAAAACCTTCTGCAAGGCCAGTCAAAAGTGACACTTTTGAAAAACGGGATATGTAAGTGGCAGGGATAATTATAGGCAGGAAATATATATATATAAGGGGTGGGCTTAGGGTCAACCACTTTTTTCAGTGTTTTCCTATCTTTAAAGCAATGTTGAGAGAGAAAAACACAGAACAGAAAAATACAGATTTTTTTAATATGTGCAGAACTGAAATGTAAGCATAAGTTTGTGTGAGTTAATGTTCTGTTAGTTACTGAAGTGTCTGAATTTCAGCTTTTGAAATGTCCCTACATGTTACACTACCCTCAGATGGCTAAAAGCTGCTGTTCTTATTAATTTTTTGACTTGTGTATCTCCTGCTGGCTTGGCTTCATATTTTTATTTAAGATATGGAAATTTTAATTGATGAGGGATTGTAAAGTATTTCACGTTCTTCAAAAAATTGGTGCTAAGTGAATTCAATTACAACCTCTTCCACAAGAAATGACAGAGTTAAGTGCTTTCAACTATAAGCAGACAAAGTCCTTCTGTTGGTTTATTTATGAAAACAATCTGGAGAGAAGAAGGGAAGTTTAGGCTTGTAACAGGTAACAGCAGACACTTGCTTGATAAAACATTTCAAAGCCACCTCCATCCAGAACAGAATACTTCAATTTGAAGGGAAAAGCAACATGTATTTTAAAGTTATACCCTACAATTCATTTAGGTGTAGGGCTGCCACACAGGTTTTTCAGTGTGTTTTGCTGCTGTGAGTTGTTTTATGGCTAATATGATTGTGCACATGAATTCCTGTGGGCTGTGTTTGGGCTGGAGGCACTGGGATGACTCAGTTTGCCTGAGTGCTGGGTCCAGTCTGGCACAGACCCAGCACTACTGTGTCTCATTGACAGTGAGATGAAGGTTGCTCCAAAGCTTCACAGGGGCTGTGAATGACCACTGACAGTCACGGGAGCTGACTTCAGTAAATCATGGTTTTAAAACTACAGAAAAAACAGCCTCTAATTTGGGATGCTAATTGTAGTATGAACATTCACATGAGCCATTTTGTAGAAGATGTTCCTCCTGCTGCTGAGGCTGTGAGAGCCCAACACCAGGCAGGAAAGTCCTGTCAGCTGGCGTTTCACACGAATTCGTCAGCAGAGTTCTGACACTGTGCTGATACAACACACAGACCCAAACACCCCCACAGTGTTAGTGAGTAGGGGTGGCACGCTTGTGATTTAGTAGTCCTGCATATAATCAGAGTGTCACCCGCCAGTGCTTGCTAGCATGGCTTCTAGCACGGAAGGACAGAAGGGATCCTCAAAGCAAGACAAATGATGTGATGAAAATGAGCTGAAATTTCCTCTGGATGTTCCACTTCTGTGAGTTATTCCTGGATGCTGTGCCTGAACATAGGATAAATTTTCCTTGAACGTATTCCTCTATTATTGCATGTGGCTTAAACTTCTGTGTTAAGGTGGGAAATGAGGTGGCAAAAGTATGTTGTTTGTTACTGTGCAAGGGGGCAAAGAGCACTTTTTGCACGCCAAGAGAGCGTGTTCAGTGCCTTCACCAAGGTCTCACCTCAGCCTTTAGCTGTCTCTCCAGGGAGCCTGTGCAGTCCCTCCTAGCAAAGGGTAATACATCACTAACATGAAATTCTAAAAGTAAAGCAAAGGAACAAAACAACTCAGCAACAACAACAACAACAACAATCCCTGAAGCCATGAGGCACTAATGTTAGTACATACAGAACATGTTTTGTGCTCTCTCGGTGCTGCTGCCCCTGATCCTTTCTCACCGTGCCATACATTCTCCCTGTGCCCCAGCTTCCAATACACAAGTGTATGTTCCTTGGAAGTATATACACAGCATCCTCATCCCAGCCTGAGAGGCAGTGATGGGCAACATCTTGTATTTAGCATTCCACTTTCCCAGCCAAAGCTTTTGTTCCTCTCCCAGCAGAATGCTGCAGTGCACAGGGATGAGACAGGACATGGATGTGTAATCCTTGGAGGGGCAGCAAGGCAGTGGAAGGATTTGTGTGAGGATAAAGAGGAGGAGGATCCTTTTATCACAGATGTTCAAAGTGGAGAAAGGGCACCTGTTCTGGCAGGCTCCAGCAGCAGATCAGTGAGGGACTGAGACCCCATCTAAAGTCAAAGAAATAGTTACGACCCTTTCAAAAAGGTATTTTTTGCTTGTGATCCATGGTGATTTCAGCACTCTTTTGTGTCTGTGCATATCATAAAGACTGTAAGACACATTTCACTCGAGTAGTATGTGCAGATAGAGGAGCTGGATCTCACGCCTGCTGTTCATTTAGTTTCCAGATAAGAACCGTGCCTTGAAGCAGCAAAGCTGTGACAGGTTCTTTCCCCACCACCTCACTCCTACCTCACCCACATAACGAACCAGGATTTGGGTCAAGTGTTTATGAAGTCAGTTATCCATATGGATTGGATGTCTGTGGGAACATGAATGTTTAATCAGACATTTGTTAGCAAGCTAAAGAGGTGACATTATGCCAAGCACTGTGCTGTCGGAACATTCCCTGCCTGCTATTGCTATGGTAACAACCAACAAATACCTGCTTGTTTTGTGTTAGCATCTGAGCTGAAGGAAAGCCTCCAAACGATAAATTCTGAACATCTAGTGTCTGGGATGGAAGGAGAAAAAGGTACTACTGTTTTCTAAACCTGTTTGTCTGCCTGACTGATAGGTTTCTTCAGGAACTCTTTCTGTCAATCATCAAGGAGCAGAAGTGGATAGCACATCCATTAAGCAGCCACATGGACTGAATTTTAATTGAAGTTGTTGGGCAAAAATATTCATCATTTCTCAAGAGTTGGCCCAAATATATTCATTAAAAACTCAGTGAGGCATATATATACTTCAAATAGCAAAATATTGTGAGCCAAGTGCTTCCTCTGATGAATACATTGCTTCCAGTATTAATTTTACTGGTTCTGCAGCTGAAGAGGATAATGGCCTGGCTGGCCCCTTAGTAGCTATTCAACAAACCACAAAAGAAAGTCTGTTTCTGCTGGACTACTTGAAAATTCCCTCATATTAGTGTTTAATGGTATGTCCTCGGAGGGTCGGGGACAGACTTGTGTTAGGGATTCCTCTGGCAGAGCCCTACTTTCCCCAAAGGAGTCTTAGTCTCCATATAACCCAAGTCCCAGCTAAAGAGCACACAGTGAATGGATGTTGTGATAGAGGGTTTCCAGCCCATGACTGTATTCTTTGCAGTGCCTTTTTCCTTTCTCCCTCATCCTCGGACTAGCTCTTTAGAAGCAGCTCAAGAGGAATTCCTCTTTCAGAAGAGGAATTAAAGAAGGAAAATAATTCCCAGTGTCCTCCCTGTCCTCCTTCCTCACCAAAGATTTGTGCTAGGTAAGAAGACGACGCAAGATAAATGTTTCCATCTTCCCCCACGTCCCCAGTCCACCCTCCTGCTTTGCTCTTGGGAGGAGTCTGGGAAAACACACAGCCTTGGGGAGCCTGATCTCACTGTCATGAGGGAGCAGTTGAAGGATTAGAGCCAGCTGGGTAAGCCCTGCTGGGTCTGGTGTAAAGCTGGCAGGTGGAGCAGAGTTACCGGGGCCCCGAGCAGATGTTGTACTTTTTGACTGGAGGTTCAGGCCGTGGGGAAAAGACACCTGTCAGTCGAGCCAGGCTGCTCTGCCTCACACGTAGCTGTGACTGGCAAAACTCCCACTGATTCACAGCAGCTGGAACACACACAGTTGCAGCAATTAGCAGAGGAAGCTTATTTTTGAATTATTTTCTACAGATGAATGAGACTGAGAAGTCTTGCTAAGATACTTATAGACTTTTAACTACTTTTTCTTAAACAACTCTTAAGATTTTTTTCCTCCACTGGTATCTCAATACATATTCTGTCTCTGGAAGGAAATTAATGGAGAGTATTTTATGGCTAGATTGTATTGTTTTAGACGGCCCTGTGTCATAACCTGTCCTGGCAAGATTCTGAAACAAAGAGGGCTTGTTTCCATCTTATGGGTAAGATATGTAGGCACAGTTTTGATCTTGGAGTACTGCAGTATCAGAGAAAACCTGGTGCACTGGCAGGGGAAACTGTGGAGGCATTCAAGTGCTGTGCATATCTTGTGTCCTCTTGTTTTGGACACTTCTGTTAACTGAATGTTAGTTGCCCTAGCAAAACTGCCCTTTTAAGCAAGTTCAAGTTATAAAGTCCACTGTTGAGCACTACTAATTGGGTAGTTAATACACCTGAAAATGACTGCATGCTCTTTAAAATGCCCGTTAAAAAAGAAAAATTCTGGAAAATAAATTTAATAGAGCTTTAGGTATTTTTTTTTTTAATGACAACAACATTCAGTCACAGGTGTCTAAATGCAGATGCCTAAATAAAGACCTATTCTGTTTCCATGGGAGTATAGTGACTCTTTTTTTTCATTGCTCTGACCTGAAATTGTCACATTTTTCAGCAGTAACTTCAAAATGAGCTGTCGGTACATAGCCGTTTGAAAAATCAGGCTGATTACTCAATGGCCTAAATTTTGGCACACAAATTGAACTCCCTTGCTATATTATTTTAACCATTGAAGACAATCATTCCCAAAGAGCAGTCGTTGAAGCTGTACAAAGCAATTCAAAGCTGATTCTTGGGAGAAACCAATTTCTTATTATTTTTATTAAAAGCTTGATGATGATAGTGAGTGGTTCATGAAAAGCAGTCATGGGAAGCAGTTCAGTGTTCTCACCAGAAATTTGGAAAGCCCTGATCTATGGCCGGTGTATCAAGTCCCAACCCCCTTTTGATATGGCAGTATGAATACAAGAAGTACCTGTGGCTGTGAGTTGGCCATCTTGGAACACAGAAAGTGTATTTTTTGGGGGGAAAAGGAGTCCAAATATGACAGGTATTATATAGATCTGATGGCATTAAAAGCTGATCCCTTGCAGAAGTTCAGGGAAGTTTGTGCCACACAGGAGAGGGATGATGGCAAAAGAACGTGTTGCTGTAGCACAGCCTCATGAGTGTTCCTATACATAGAGGAAACACAGGGAAAAGAGAATACCAGTTCATATATGATTTCTGGACTCACATGTTTGATAAACATGTGAGATTTCCATAAAAAATACATTTGGCTGTTGGCCTGGAAAGATGAGATGTGTCTATTCTACTGCACACAGCTCTGGGATTTAAGTTGCTAACATTGTGCTCTGATGGCTGTGACTGCACTAAAACTGAAGGTGAAGAAGAGCCAGAAGCTTCTGGTTTTTCACCCCAATCCAAGCACTGAATAAGCCAGATATTGGTGTATCATTTCACTGCTGTGAAGTTCTGTCATGTTTCTCTTGGTTACTCTGCTTGGTGCCGTGGTCCAGCCTGGCCTCCCCTCCTGACTGCGACACGTGGCTGAATTGTGGCGTTTTCTGGCTGATTCTTGGGCAACCTCTGACTTACCCCAAATATCCTAGAAAGTTGTGGTGGCTTTGTCCTGGCCTGCTACTCAGTCTGCTACTTGAAAACGGTTTGAGAGACAAAACATGAGATGTCAGAGAGAAAAGGGAGAGTATACCAGGAGCAGAGGCAAAAGATGGAGGAGGGGGAGCAACGTGTCCATGGAGCAGGGGGTTGTAGCACAGTTACCAGGGAGATGGAAAACTCCTGTTGAGAAATTTAGCATCGAAACCACACAGCGACTCAGCAGACTCATAGCAAATTTCTCCAGGAATAAAACTTCCAAGACCACATGTGTTACATCCCTAAGCTCCTGAGATGAATTGCAATTGTAAATGAAAGACAAGTTAATCAAATAACTGTAATTACTATTCAGTTGTTATGGTTTTGGGCCCCTTCCAGTCGTAACGAAAATTTTCCTGGAATCCCTGTGACATATAGCTATTGTATAAGTTATTAGTTCTACTTAATAACAAAAGTTACACATGATCACCGTAGAGACTTGAAGCAGATGTTGAACACATTTCTTACACGCTGTATTTGTCAAACTCTGAAATTCTGGATTATTCATTGCAACGCCTCGTGCTGAGTTTGCATTTTCATTAAGCTCTTGTACTGCCACGGTGTTGCTGCTGATGGGACTGTTTTACATCTTGCTGCACAGTTCATGGTGATGACTGGAGAACATTTGCAGCCTTTTGTTTTTCTTCAGATTGTTAATCGATTCTGTTCAGGTGGCTGACCACTCTGTCACGCTCAAATGACAGCATTCTCTAAATCCTATTTTAAGTTAAATGGGATTGATTAGTGACAAGGCAAAATGTAAATGGCTGTTAGGATTTTTTAAGTGTGTAGCACAGTGTCTGACTGGAATAAGAGCAAAGCTGTAGCCATGACTTGAGCCCATATTGATTATTTCTATTAATTACTAAATTAATTATTAAGCTGTACTTTCTCATTTTGTGCAATGGACACCTCAATCATTTGTTTTGATGCATCTCCTGCATTTTATAAAACCATTTTCCTGCATTTACGCATCACCTAAGAAGGAGGGTGAGAGATGATGGCTTACTACATCTTTTAAGAGACAGTTCTGCTTGGGTCAATCAGCCTGGCCTGTGGGGAAGGAATGTGCAGAAATCATGGGCACAAAAGGTGTTTCAGTCCTTTCTTTTAGTTGCAGTTGTTTCATTTGAAGGTGTTTGCAGGAGTGATTCTTTCAGCTGAAAAGAGTAAGTGCTTTTCTGGTGTGATCGGTGATTTGTTTGTAGCCACTGAATATTCTGTTCATTTATCTCCCTAATACAACTGCTTTACATCCATGTGAAGCTATTTTTATTAAGTTTCTTCTTTTCCTTTATAGCCCTGAAAATTGTTTGATGTGCTCTGGCATTTCCTATTTTTTCAGTTAGGCACTTATTATTCAATGAACTTTGTAGTCCTCAAGCCTCCTTCTCCACGTGGGTACCTGGTGGTTTGGGGATTGCTCTGCATTTACATCTTTCCATATGAAGGAAGATATCCAGCTGAGGATGTTTGGTTTATTTTACTCTCCCTTTTGTATCACTTACTAGGAAGCTTCTCAAAGTAGTTCTTTTGATCTGTTTTTGCTGTTAAATTCTGCTCTCAGAGACATATAACTTCAGTTGAGAGCCAGGAAAAACCATCACGGATATCAGACACTGAGACTGGGTCCTAAGATGTGTCTCTTTGAAGCTATTTCTCTGAAACACTTTTTGTATTGTTCAGCCAGGATGCAACAAAGTGCCACTGAACAGACACACAACCAGTGCTGTGCTGATTTCGTGGGTCAGTTTTAGTGGTGCCACCGTGTTACCAGCAGAGAACAAAAATTTTTCCTTCCTAGGAAGTAGTTAAATGTCATTTTGTTTGCATCTTCTTTAGATGCTCAAAAGACTGTGGAAAAAAATGAAATTGTCAGAAGAGTAACGTTGGGTTTTTTTCTCCTGTAGTGTCATACACAGTAACACTTGGAAATTACCTGATTCAGAAATGCTACAAAAGCTGCTTATTTTGACAGTTTTCCAATAACAAGGATGATTATTAGATGTGAGGCTGTAATCAGCATTTCCAACTGGAAGCCAATTTTCCCCTGCTTCCTTTCTTCATCTAATGTAATGTAATTTGTGACAACCAGGTTAGTCTTTCCACTTCACCCCCTTTCCCTGTGGGTTTGTTATGTGACCATGCCTTCAGCTGAAACGCCCAGCAGTCTGAAGAGGGAGGGTGCATATGAAAAGCTCCTTCCTACAGTGTAGGACATGCAGAAACCAGGGAATCACTTGAGTTGCTGGCTTCTCTGTCCATAGGCAGGCTTCCACAAAGCTGGATTGCATTTTGCCCCTGGTGTGTTGTGGTGTTATGCTTCTGCATCAGGAGTGAAGTACTGGCTTCATCAACCCAGTTACTTGTCATTGCCTCTATCTGAATTCGAGTTAACCATTTAAGTCAACCTTAAATTTTAAGTCATCTCTGTAGATACCACCTTTGGGAAAAGAAACCACCAGTTGTCCCAGGGAGTAGGTTGTCCCAGGGAGTAGGTTGTCCCAGGGAGTAGGTTGTCCCAGGAATAAGCTTGGATACTGATTAGTGTTAATAAGATTGTAAGTATGTGAAGTCTTGTGGTATAGGATATGGCATATAATAAATTTTAAAAGATGCTTGCAATTATCGAACCAAACCAAGGATTTTGTTAGCAGACTCTGCCTCTAGTAAATACAGTGGGAAAACTGACCTGAAGAATAGTTGCACAGTAGGAGCAGAGAAAGGGCAATGTATCTTGCCAGGGGACTCACAAGGGGAACCCTATAAAAGTTTGGTGTAATTGTGTTTGGGTGCATGTAAGAGCACTGCTCCTGTATGTTTTTTGGTAGAGGGTGTATGTGGTTTTATCCTGCCAGTGCAGATTGCAAATCGCAGTGAAGAAAAGTCAAGGTTCAGGATCAGATTACCTTATTCCCTAATATGTCTTAAAATGCTTAAACAGATTGAGCCCATTCTGAGTATCAGGATATAAAATGGATCCCTGGGGCGTGAGGAGATTAACGATATACTTTCCTGCCTAAGAGTCAAAATACTAATGCCACACAGGTGAAAACTTGTTTAGCTCGCAAAAGGATTCCAGGGACTTCTGGAGATTTTAATCCACGGAGAATTCCTAATTACTGTAATAATGATTTTTCTTGCAATAGTTCATAAATCTTTGCTGAGCAAAAAAGGGAATTGGCATGTATGCAAACAAATTCAAAGGATTCAGTTTTAAGTTACTTCACAATAACTGAACATATAGTTGATAAAAGGCCTATTGCACTGTACATATATGTTTTAGTCTGTGACTGCAGGGAAGCAAATTTGTGTAACAAACCTTTTTGGAATGTTTTTGTTTTAGTGCAGACAGTGACTGAGGATAAATTCTGACTTAAGTAGAATGTGGAGTGGTGCAGTGATTGCAAGTATAAATACCAGTCTTTCCTAGTTTTGTGTTAATTCTGTTTAAAGGTACAGTACTTAATTGACTTTAAATGATAGTGATCTTCTCTGACATTCTGAAGTTCCTGTTGATTCACGCGAAAATTCCACACTGTGGAGTATGAGTCATATTACAAGGCTGACAGGTTTATTTGTGGGTTTGTTGGTTTTTCTCAAAAAAAAAAAAAAACACAAAAAAAAAAACCCAAACACCTGGATCCACTGACCATACAGTTGATCTGAAAGACTGATTCAGATGTAGACCTCCAAACTAAATTAATTGAATATTAGATGCGAAGAAGCCCACCACAAGTTGTCTATTTTGCCACTTCCCTGGGTAGAGTCTCCCTTTTATTGCTTACAACCAGTTCAGCCTCCTATATTTCCTGTATTATATTGTAGATCTTCCCATATGCTTTTTGTTACCATTGTTATCAAGTGAAATCCCTTTGTTCCGAGAAAAATGACTAAAGGAAGAGAAATACATTACATTACCAATCTTTACTCTGACTAAGTAGTGGGATGTAAATGAGAAGTATTTCATGTTTCTGAAGATTAGCAAATCTCTAGTTATTTGACCTTAAGAGGAAAGATCTTCAGAAAGCAGGTCATTTCAAACCCGCATGATTCCCTGTGTCTTTTGATACCTGCATTTGGAGAGAAGATATGTGAACTGCATTGAAAATTTCTATGCAACTTGTTTATAAACATTTTTGTAACTTTGGAATATTATTAAGATTCAAGATTTAATCCATGCAGGTATTTGCATAAAGTGTCCTATCATAGCTAGATTATTTTAATTTTTTTTCTTTTTTAAGAAACATTTTGATGTGTGTTTAACATACATGCCAGTATTTTTTATTTATATTTCTGAGCGTGCTTACAGATAAAAGATGGCTGTAGGTCTTGAAATCAATGATAAAATTCAGGTTTGCACCTATTTTCAATAGATTTCCATCTTTTGCAATGTTCAAGTATTAATAATATGCACACACCTGAAGAGAGCCTGCAGGAAAGATGGAGAGAGACTTTTCACAGGGGCCTTGAGGGATGGGACAAGGGGGAATGGCTTCCCGCTGCCAGAGGGTAGGGTTAAATGGGATATTGGGAAAAAATTCTTCACTGTGAGGGTGGGGAGGCCCTGGCACAGGTTAGGGTGCTTTATTCTCCTCCTTGTACAGCTTAGTAAGGGAAGTTATATTTTTTTGTGCTGTACAAATGCCAACTTGCTGCTAATTGTGGAAAATGTATTTTCTACTTTTCCTCCTGAGTTGGAAGGCATCACATTATTGCTTCATTTGGGCAAGAAATGCCTGTCTCCTTGTGTTACAGCTCTTACATTCATTTTTCATTTTTAATTTCCTTTTTGTTAGCTGCTAGATGTCTTTAATGTATTCCAAGGATTTAAAAGATTATGTTAATTCGTTTCACCCGCAGTGTGTCTGTTGTTGGTTTAGTGTTCTGGAAAGCCACTTTGTTTCTGGGTTTGAACAACAGTCTGGTCCTTTAGTGTCCTTGGTAAGGAGGTTTCCATGTTACTTTTGTAACTTGTCCTTTTTTAGATTTAATTAGAAAGAATTTGTCAATCATAATTTATTTTCACCTTCTTCTAGCTGAATTCACCCAGTTGTTTGGGTACTTTGCACATCTGCTTTCCCCTTTGATTGCTGTTGCTATCGCTTTCTGTGTCCGTGGTGATCACAAGCCCTCTTACACCCCATTAAAATACAACTCTCAAAGAAACAAACTTCAATGAGACAGAAATGTGATTTGTTCCAGCACTGGAATTAGGAGAAAAGGTTGGGCCATGTAATCGTGGTGCTCAGGGGCATCACACTCTTTCTTAACCCTTGACAGAAAGTGGTTTGTGTCACACCCGAAGTACAAAAATTTGTATACTTTATAAATGTTAAATGATATCAGAAGAACCATGGAAATTCTTAGAGCCTATAAAAATGGCTAATTGTTTTAGGTCTTACTAAGCTGTAGACATTAATGATCGTTTAGGTCAGTGAGCATCTCAGGTTAAATACGTGTATTTTAAGAAAGCTTACTTCTCCTCTATGAAGTTTCAATTTTCGGCTTTTTTCCTTACTATCATGTATCTCTTCCTCTGTAATATGCCTAGAAGGAGATGAATTTATCACAACCACATTTGGTTTATAAACTGGAAAATCCTTTACGTTTTTTTTTTTTTCTTTTAGACTCGTAGGATTTGTAGATTTTTCAGGAAACCCTTAAAATCAAGTGAGAGAGTGAGGGAGAAGGAAAGATGCTGCTAGATTATTAAGATGGCCTCGTTTCGTCCTTTAAAAATACCATTTAGGATTTTCCTAATAAATAAATAGTTACATAGCCTTTTATTTCAGTGCCAACTTTGTATTTCTGGGAAATCTGAGGGGTTTGCCAAAACCATTACTACACTCATGGGCATTCAAAGGGCTGCAGTTCTGCTGAAATTGCTCCAGCACGTTCAACAGCAGCTGCAAATTGTGAGGGTGGCAGTGAAGATGATGGCAGCCGGTCTGCAGTAACATTTAGGTGAGATCTGGGCACCTCTTAGCTGATAGTACCCATGGAGTCACAGTCTAGTTTCCAGCTCATTTGGTACTCAGAAAGTCCTTCCTGCCCTTCCTGTAACTGAGATTTGAATCAGTTGTATTCTCAGTATCTCTCTTATCCTTTATTTTGTCTTACTGTCTCATATTCCTTGGTAAAATTGTTACTGACCGTGAAGAGAATGTCATTGATTTCACATAACAATAATTGGTCCTTTTTGCTGACTCATTTGCAAGCAGTGAAACAGCAGCAGCCGAATATATATTTTCTGTCCCTCAGTCACTGGTTTACTTCATTCAGTGACCTTGTGCATTTTGGTTGTCTTTGTTGCAAAAACACTGCTTTCTGCTAGAGAGACAAAGAATCAGAAAAATCCATTGCAATGACATCACCCCCCCCACAAGGGCAGAAAGACTTCCAGAGATTGAGAGACAAACTCATTTCCTTATTTTGAGCATGAGAGAGGCAGCAAGGAAGAGGGAGAAGGAAAGACAGAAGAGAGAAGATGTATAAACATCATGGTGATTCAGGAAAGATCACTTAGTTTGTTCTGAAGACAGGAGTTTTCTCCCTCTAACTCACCTTGCACGCAGCGCGTAGAAGACACTGGGGCCAGCCCTCCAACACGGGTACAAAGCATCACAGTCAGGGCAAGAAATTTATGAGATCTCTGAAGATCATGGGGTTCAGTTTCTTTCTCAGAGCAGAGCTAATTTCAAATGTAGGCTGGGTTGTTCTGGGCTTTGTCCAGCTGAGTTTTCAATATTTCCGGGGAGGATCGCTGGAGGTGCAGCGAGGACTCTGACCCTGGAGTCCCTGTGCCCTCAGTGGGGGCTTTCTTTCCCCCTTGTGGTCAAGTCACAATTTTTTTTCTACAAATATCAACCCCCTTGTCATGGGTTCACTTGTTCTAAAAACTAAACACGGAATTTCCCCTGTCAAACTGTGTGTGTGTGGATGTTTGAATGGGCAGACTGGTTTTGCCTTGGGTATTTGACTAACACAGAAGGACTGGGCAGCAGATTGACACTCCAGGCTGATGGCCTGGGGAGGGGCCAGGATATTCTTTTTCTTGGTTTTTCTCTCTCTCTCCCGGAGAGGGGGGAAGGAGGCACAGTTGGTGGCTGTGGGGAACGGAGGGATAGGTGTGCTTTGTCCTCAGCCTGGCTGGTTTGGGTTTTTTTCCCTCTAGCCCCGGCTTGCTGGCACCCTGTTTCTACCCCTTCCCCCCCTCTTCCCGCCAGGGTGGACCGGCTTGGACTTCAACAGAGAGGAACTATTTTTGGGAAGAGAGACACCTTTGTTTTCCCTCCCCTGGCTCCCGTGATTTTTTGGCAGCGGTTTTTGTGCACGTCAACAAAGAAAGGGGAAGTCCCAGGGCCAGCAGCAGACCCCGTGACTCCCTTTGGGAAGAACCTTCTTTCTTCTTTTTTCCCCTTCCCGGTGAGGGGGAGGGAAGGGCTCCATTTCGGCCCCCCCAGCACACCCGGGGCCTCCACGTGGTGTGCTTGCAAAATTGAACACAAGAGGAAAACCTGTTCATGAGAGAGAGAGGCTTAGCTGAACACCAGGAATGCAGTAACAAACTCCTGTCCAGTCAGAGCACACAGTTTGGAATTTGAAAGCATGTATTTGTGCCTTCTTGTCTGCTGCCACTTTTTTTTCCTATAAATTCTTCCTTATCTGTATCACTTTTATCTTTTTTTCTATACACTTCTCTGCCTTTTTTTAAAATGTTACCTCAGATGAAAGGAGTGGGGAGCTCACTAACTAAAATGGAGCACTGCCTAGATTTTGAGAGTCAATCACCTTAATCTACATGGAGTGTGATTTGATTAGGAGGAAGCAGAAGTTGTCACAGACATGTCTGGGTGGGGTTGAAAGGTAAATTTAGCTGGAATTTGAGGCCTACTGACAGGCAATGAGATGAACTTTCCCTACAGAGGATTTATGCAGTTGGGGACCATTTCTCCTTGACCAGCAAAGAGGTGACAGGGATTCCATAAGGTCAAGGAAACTTCACAGTGGAGATTTTGTTTATCTTCTTACAAGTGTAAGAAATCATGGGATCGAGGATTATAATCTTGATGGAAGGGAAAAAAACTGCAAGTTAATGTACAAAGAGGCCCAGTGGCTCTGCCTGGAAAGCCCTTGCGCCTTTAGGAGGGCCTGTCTAGAGCTCTCTCTCTTTGAGATAGCCCACAAATCCAGAGCCATTCTGTAGCTTGCTGCATGCATTTCTTGTGCTGAGATTTATTAGGCTGAGAAATAAATTCCTGGGACTCTTTAGCCATGGCAAAAGCAAAACATTTTTATAGTTGTGTGTTTATGTGAAATCAGTGCCTGTGCTCCAGCTTGCTTTGGAGAAGGAAAAGTAACCCTGAATCTTTACTGTATTAAAAGTTGGTGTCTGAAGAAGCATAGTTAAATGTTTGCTTATACGTAGCCACATGTTAAGGCAAACATTTCTGTCACAATTCTGTTCAAAAATACTTTCCCTTGGTTTCTTGACTAATTACATCTGATCTGCATGCAGTTTATTTCTGTTTATTTTTGAGTAAATTCACCAGCTTCTTCCATCAAAATCCCATGTCAGTGTTTTGGGTCTAATGTTCTGTGGCTTAAGAATTATCGCCTGCATGTATATTCCAAAATTACAATTCTACTATAAAGTCATCCTGCAGGGAACTCTTGAGGCTTTCATGACCTCATTTACACAGCAATAAATTCCCAAATCTCATTCAGCCAGCACTTTCTCTGTGACTAAATATTCCACTCACCCACTATACGAGATAATTTTCTGAAATTAAAGTGGTATGGGAATAACTTTTACAATTAAATGTATAATAAACTATTAAACCTGAACAAATGAACTGTTGCTTTGGTGGAGATAGACAGTAAGCTTGTAACACCTATTGTTCCTAATTGCAGTAATGGGTGTTTCTACTGCTTGGCCCATGTGGCTGTCCCATGCAATCCTCAGTACTGCGTCTGATCTTGGAATGGCAGGTTCTTTCTTCCTGGTTTATGAATTCCAGTAAAGGCACCAAACCTTCATTTGAAAGGGGAATGTCATTGAGAACTGTTTCGAAAATAAGGAGCCTTGTATTCTTTTTTTCCTCTTTTCCCCCCTGAATTCCGCTGTGAAGGCACAGGGTGATAGTGACTGTGTGTGTCCTTTAAAACGTGCACTGTGTGCAGGGGCGAGGCAATCTCCAAGAAGCACTGAAGGCGGATTTTGGTTCTCTCGTGATCCCAAGTTTTCTAGTGAGTTTCCTGTTTGAAGGGGAAAGGGAGTTTGCAGTTTGCGTGGCTGCTGCTGACAGGAGCCGCTCACTGCAGTTGCTGCCGATGCAGACACTTCAGTGACAATTGATAAATACTAAATAAAACACCCTTGAAAGTGTGATGAGTTTTTTTTCTCTTTCTAAAATACATCAAGCCAAGTGTAATGGCTGTAGCTTTGAAAATAAACTTATCAAAACTAATGAAAGCACAGTTCAAAGATATGTGGTTGCTTTAATTGCAGAACTTGTCTTAGTTGTTTCTGTTCAGTAAATACTTTTTCTTTCAAGGCAGACCATCTATTCCCATCAAGGTCATGTTTGATACCTTCTTTCTTGGGTAACAGTACAATTTGTCCTTGGACTCGAAGCTCTCTGAAATGTTGAGAAAGGAACAAAATACTTGGATTGGAAAATTAAACAGGTTTACTGTATTTTTGGAAGTAAAACTTTGCTTTTATCTTCACATAAACCTGGACACCTGCATATGTTTATGCAACTTCTAAAATTGAAGTATCTTTTACAAATTTAGGACTTAAATTCTGCTGTTAAATCTGTCAATTCCATTATCATATCATGTATTTCTTTTATCTGTCAGTTGTTCTTTTAATTATTAACTTATCCTTCCCAATACTGTTCTTTCAAGTTGGTTAATAACAAGACTGTTGAATATCATACAATCATTGAATTGTTAAGGTTGGGAAAGACCTTTAAGGTCATAGTGTGAACAGTGAAAAAAGAAGCAGGAAAGGATAATATTAGGGCAAGATACTGTCTTCTTCATGTATACATTAAATTTTGTTTCGATAATTAAGTAGGAGGATAAAATTTAGCAACTGTTCCTGTTTCCGCAAATGCTGCACTGTGCCAGCACGAGCTTTGGCACAAAATTAACCTATTTTTAGAGCCAAGTCAACATATCTAGGGGATCCTTTGCTCATCGTAGTATTTTAACTGTAGTTTCTTATTAAAAAAAAAATGATCCACAGTCTTAGTAAAGGGCATTGTGGGAAAACGGTTTGGGCTTTGTTTAGTTTGTTTCGGCAGTGTAGGGTAGTAGCAACCTGCCATGGCTGTACAAGAGGTTAGGCAGCTAAGGAGGGAAAAAAGATACTCTAGTCTTAGGATTTGACCTGAGAAATTACATCGTAAGACATCAATTCTTCAAGCGTCAAAAATTATGTGATGATTCCAATCTGAGTGTCTCTAAAGATCTCCAGCTGACGGACAAGTTTTGTTTCTTTCATGTAGATAACTAAATATTAACTAAGTGTTTTTAAGAAAATTTGGCAAGTCATGTGTTCTCTTCTGCTTGAAAATAACCTTGGAATAACCATAATATTTATTAATTAATTCTGGTTCTTTTACACTGTATTTATAATCTTGTATTCTTTAGAAAAATAATGTTGTATTTTGTAGACCCACAGAGCCCTGTTAATGCTTTTTATTAGGTGCAATCTGAAAAGGTAAAATTTTACCAAATAAACCCAGGAGAGGAGCAGGGCTGGCAGTATCTGATAAATGGTGCTGTACCTTATTAAAGGAGAGGATGATGTCTGTCTTTTGTTCTTGACTGGTTATGTTTGGTGCCAGGTTTTTGAGAGGCTGAAACCCACATCACAGGCCTGAAAAAGTGCCTTGCTTTTTTTGTGTGAGTGAATCAAAAGGAACCCTCCCATGGAAGCAGATGTTCTCCAGTAAGGATGTCAGCATTCTGCAGTGAATATCCCCATTAATCACTGCACTGGCTGTCATTGCTTCAAGTTTTGGAAAGGTATTTTCTGTAAATGTTACAAAAGCTGTATCATCAGCATCCAGCTTAAGATAAAATATTTTCCCTGAAATTTTTCCCTTATCATTTATGAGAGTTTTTAGCCAGATTACGGTCTTCCATTTCTTCCGCAGGCAGGGAAGATGAAAACATGGAATGCTGTGCTGAATATGAGGTTAATACCTGGGAGGTGTTTCAGAGCTGCCTTTAACAGGGTGGTTGAGGCTGTAAGTGACCCCTGTGGAGCTCTGGGAAGAAACTTTTCCCCACATTGACCAGTGAAGAGTCACAGGGTCAGCTGTGTCTCAGCCCTTCCATTTTCCAAGTGCTGTACTCATCACATGAATTCAGGATATAAGGAATACAAACCCAGGTGGGACCTGGGTTTGCTGGTCTTCATTATAAGGAAAGGCCTTCAGAACTTGGGGATGTATATGAGTAGGTTTTCCTTTTCGACCCATTGCTAGAAGTGGAAGAAACTAATGCCTGGATCAGATCACTGATCATTTACTGATCTTCACAAAACCATCACAGATCGGAATTTCTTTGGTCACCAATAAAGCATCTTGCTGGCCCAATGTCCTCTAGATCTTCAGCATTCATTTCCTCTTCAGATCTCTTCTTCACAAGTCCTTTGGTACGTGATATTATCCAGGGTGTGTTAGTTTTGCTGGTGGTTTGGATTATTTTCGTGCCATCTCGAGCTCCCTGTGGTTTTTCATTCACCAGCACCCAGCAGTGAGCCGGATCTCCTGACTGTCACTTAGATGCTGTCGCTTTGGTTTTGACTGCCGTTTTATCAAGCCCCTAATAAATTTCCACGTTTAATTCTATCAAAGCATCATTGTTTTGGCAGATTGAGGCACAGCTTGAATTGTCGTTAGTGTAGCTGAACAAAGAAGCTGATCCTTCACTACAGCACTTCCCTCTGTTGCCCATAGTTTAATCACGATCTGCACACAGCTGTGACACTTGTTTCGGTTTACAGAGATTGTGGCACGCAATGGCTTGCTGTGCATCTCTCTCCTTATACTGGCTTTTTTTTTTTTAGTGAGGGTTTAGGTTTCCCTTTTCCTGAGGTTTTTTTTTTTTTTTTCTTAGCCTTTGAACTCATCTAAGATAATATTTTACATTGTTATGTGTCTAGGAATGGCTTCGTTCATTAAAAAAAAAAAAAAATAATAAATCAGGCATTAGGTAATTTTGAAGTCTTTCCTTCCAACGTTTTGCCCTGGGCGGTTTAGCCAACCTCAGGAGAGTACAGGATGCTTGAAAACAGGGAAACACAGTATTCTCTTTATCCTTACTGCTAACTCCCTGCTCACAGTGAAGTCATTCCCTTACTTCTTGACTAACTCCAGGAGTTTAAATGGCTGTCTGAGAATGGTGTAGGCTAGTCTCTCTGTCTTTGCTGGGAAAGAACTGTTAAAAAACCCACCAACATCCCGACAACAAACACCACTTTTTTTCTTGTTTTCTTTACAATTTATTTTGAAACACTGTTACTTAAACCCATTCAATTCTAGTGATGCACACATCAGTGGAAATAATATGAATTGGTTTAAAAATTTAAAACCATCTAATGGAAAGCAGTAATATTGTGAGCCAGTCATTTATAACAAGAGACCATTTTGCTCTGCTTTCACTCTCTCTGGTATTTCTGAAGTTGTCTGGTGCTGTCAATGTAAGGGAACAATAGAGAAAGAAAACTCTTGGATTACTTGTGGATATGAGTATGTATTTCAAGTGACTTCAGGGGTCTTGAAACAAAATCACTGTCGTGAATGAAAAACCTCTTTTGTCATTGCCGCTGTAGGGCTCCTGGTCAAGCTGACTACAGGATGATATGAAATGCCAGCTGGGTTGGAAGTAGGATTTAGCATGACTGAAGAGGCATTGTCAGAAACTCTTTTAGCTGTAGGATATGCTCAAAGGGAGCAACAGACAAGAGAAGACTGTATTTTGTTTTTCTGTTGTGTATATTTGGAGATAATGGCATGGTGTTGATGGTGAGTGTTGACATAAAGCAATACAGAAACTGCACATTTCCCTCTAAAAAGGTGGCCTTAGAGATGTGCTGTCTCAGAGCTTAACATGAAACTGTTCATCCAGCTGCCTTGCATAGGGGCGTTTTCTGATGTATTCTTTAGAGAAGAATGGTTTACAGGAAATGCCATTAGCTGGCAGTTGAAACCCATAAAGTTGTTGTTATTTTGCTTTCATTGCTTTGTATGGTCACATTTTAGAGTTAGTTCCTTAAGAAACTGGAGTTCTAGAAGGCTGAGGAAAGTCAGTATGAATCCTATCACGTGAGCTCCTTTCAAAAACTATGTTTTATCACATTATCAGCAAAAGGGCCGGGTCACTGTGCTCTGCTTTTCTTGCCCGTTGGGCAGCCTGTGTGTGCACAGGTTTTTATGGCTCTAACACTTATCCAGAATAATGGTGGTTGTAAATAACAGAACTCCAGCACGTTGGTTAAATCTCCCTGTGATTTTCTATAACAAACATAACAAGAAAAAAAATTATGATTATGAGAGCCTTTAACTTCATTGCACAGAAGTAGCCTAGTGCCCTAAACTTAACCAAGAGAGGAGTTATGGTTGGTTGTATATGACTTAAAAAATAAGTCTCCACTCCCTGATTAGGCGAGTGTATTTCCCTGATGTTACATTTGCATACTTTGTTTTCTTATTACATTCTCTGAGAGTTTTGTTGACTAGGTAATGAACCAAAGTGAATTCTCTTGTATTGTGTGCAGAATGTTTACCAAGTGATGTACCCGGTAGTTTAATTCTGATTGAAGCCCTGAGTGTGTCAAACATATCAGTCACATGTTATTGCAGTTCATTACTTTTTCAACACCATCACATCTGACATATGCTGAAATTTAAATATATCCTTTGTGAAGGCAAGTGCAAGTACTGAGGGTCAAATTGCAATTACTCCACTCTTCTCTCCCCTTAAAATCATCTCCATAATATTATTTCCTGCCATACTCTTCTATACAAAACTTTTTGTTCCATCTACTATAGAAATATGATTAAGAAATCCTTGTCTATGTCTGTACAGTCTCTGTGCCAGACAGAAAGTTACAGAATAATAGTATGAACAAAGAATGCAGTACTGCCTCAGGCTCTTTATATGCCTAGTTCTCTGTTTTTAATTTTCACCTTCCACTATATTTCATTCAGAAGTTTTGATGCTTTGGAATGAATGCATGGGGGGGATAGTGCTGAAATTTAAAATATAATTAAAAATACTTCTGCAACAAAAATATTAATAATTTTTCCCTCTTTAAGAATTCCACAAGAGAAGTGATAATTATTTACATTCATATGCTTTAGTTTCCTGGATGCTAATACCCAAACAAAGATCAATATATGTTATATTTCTGAATACAGCCTATTCATTTGTTATTTTAACATCTCAGGCTAGCAATTTCTCTGTTATCTTTGTTAATTTTCTTGTAATTAGAGAAAGTCTTGGAACAATGTGCTTTTCAATCCCCCGGAGGGTTTTTTGCCATGTTAAAATAGTTTCCAAATAATGATCTGAAGCAAATTAAGGATTAGTTCTATCAGTAAAATTTAACAAATGAGAAGGGTGTGGAACACTAGAAATTGAAAAGTTAAATCAGTATTGCTGCTGGACACAAGAAGCTACTCTCAACACACACACACACTGCCTTCTTAATGTGACTATGTCTGAAAAATATTCTTTCTCCAAAGAAAGGGTTTTTTTATTTCCATTGGTATTTCATAATGGTGTCACGTGAAAAAGGGGCAGAAAAGATGAATTTCCTGTCCCATCTGTATTAATCTATTTTTTTTTGTGTATCAGTATCCCCTAGGAGATCAAAGCCTATTAATGTCCAAAACGGTCTGTTAGTGTCTCATCTAATTAGACATTCACTTCACAGATTCACTGAGAGGGAGAGGACAGAAGGACAGGACTTTTGATACCTTTTAGATGAAGACTACACCGAATAGCAGTAGAAAAACCCCTCAGCAGGTTTCTCTTATGATTTATTTCGCCGTCGACAAAACTGTCAGCACATCAAAACGGACTCACTCTTAACAGTTCATGAAATAGCACCATTATTAATGCACATTTGTGACAGTTTATGGGGTGCATTGTGTTTGGAAAAGGACCTAACTGCAAAAATTAGACTGAAACTATATAAAAATAATGCAAAACAGGCACACACGCCACGCAAAAGCAACTTGCGAAGAAGTAACACAACTTACAAATAATAAGTAGAGCAAAAACTTAAGCACCCACCCTAAAGCAACAGAACTAACAAAGAAGGAGTAAAGATTTTAAAGTACTATGGAAAAAAAGTAAAAGTAGTGTGTGGGTATAAAGCAGTCACTCACCCCAAGGCGTCCCGAGAAGGCGGAGGGAGAAGAGGCAGCCTGTGTGTTCCTTCTGCAGCCTTGATGGAACTTTCTCCCCGGTTTTTGCTTATGTCCAATCCCTTTATAACTTTTTCTTTTGGCTGTTTGAGTGGCTATAGTCAATAAACTAATTTTTGGGGTTAGAGACAGATGAAATACGCCCAAGGGTCCATTTCCCAGCAGCCAGGATGCTCAGGAAAAAAGGCCAGTGTTATCTGCATATCACTCCTTCTTCCTCTTAATCTTTTTATCAGTTTCTGGGCATGTCTCCCTAGGTGCAGGGTTTTTCCAGGAAACCATCAGGACGCTTTTTCTTCTTTTGTGTGGCCTTATCTACCACCTTAAAAATGGCAATTCGGTTTTCAAAACCAAATACTTGCTAAAAATGCTTGAGATAATGGACAGTGGTTGCAGTTGGGTTGTTTTTGTTTTTTTTTTTGTTGGTATGTTTTGTGGAGATTTGTTCCCCCATTACATGCAAATCCCTCCAGGGAAGGAGCAAGGTCTTGGCCTTCCTTGGTGATCTACTGATACTGCTCAGAGGAAAGAGGTGGCAGGCAAGGGAACCACAGCTCCGTGCTGGGAACCTGCAGCTTAGGTGGGACCCATTGAGTCTGGCCCCACCAGTATGAGGAAGGAATTGCTGGGACCAAAGAGGAGTGGGCTGACCTTGGCCCATCTCCCATTTAGCTGGAAACAGGGGCCTGTCTCGAGGGTGCAATAAGCAGATCAAGTGCAGACCTTTTGTTTTACTCGTTGTCTGGCGTGGCCTCGCCTGGAACATCGTGGCAGTTTTGTTCACCACAGTATAATGAAGACATGAAGCCATTAAAAAGTGTCCAAAGGAGGCAAGGAAGATGGGGAAGGGCCTTGATTTGAAGCCGTGTGAGGACACTGAGGGCACTTGGGGTGTTCAACTGGAGCAGAGGAGACTGAGGGGAGACCTCAGTGCAGTTCCAACTGCCTGGGCAGGGGCAGAGGAGGGGCAGGACTGAGCTCTGCTCTGGGGGGACCAGGGACAGGACCCAGGGAAGGGTTGGAGCTGTGCCAGGGCAGGGTCAGGTTGGATCTCAGGACAAGGTTCTTCCCCCAGAGGCTGGTTGGCACTGACCAGGCTCCCCAGGGCAGTGGGCACAGCCCCAAGGCTGCCAGAGCTCCAGGAGGGTTTGGATGATCCTCTGGGGCACAGGGGGGGACTCTTGGGGATGGGCCTATGCTGGACTGAGGTTTGGACTGGATGATCCCTGTGGGTCCCTTCCAAATCAGCATATTCTGTGACTCTGTGAGTTTCTTCACTTAAAGATCAGATAGAACAACTGTTGTTCTAGTGAAGTTTGGCATTTCCTGTGTTTAATGATTTTCCAATCTTCTTTCAGAAGCTCGTGTATGGAAATACTTGGGCAGCTCCATCTCAGATCCATGGCAAATTTGGGATGCTCTCACAGTCAGCTGCATGTGCTTGTTTGTAAACAAACTCTTCACCTTTTGGGACCCAGAATTTCTTCTCTTTGAATCTTACTGGTATCAGTGTAAGGCAATCCTAAATTTGGGGTTGTCAAAGGTTTGTCTGCCAGGTTGTTTAGTACTTCACTTTCCCAAATGGCTCTCTGAGAAATCTCTGGTTGTGTCTGATTTGCGGGGGAAAGACTTTTGAGGGGAAAAAAATGGAAAAAACTTGTTCAGAGCCACCTTTCCAGTGCTCTCTGAAACAGTTCATGCTGGCTGACCTGAGGTTTATATGCCCCAACCCCGCACTTCACTTTTCTTCACAGAAATGAGGGAATTGCTCATGCCTCTGTGCTTGCATTTTGTGGTGTCACGTGAGTGGATCTGAGAGATAACTTGGAAGCACAACTACTGTGCTCAAAGCAGTGGAATCATTCAGTTGCACAGGGAATGTTAAGTAGCAACTGTAGGTACTGCCAGCAATCAGGGGGAGGCAGAGCAGGAACAAGATTTCTCAGTGCTGCAGTTGGATCGACAGACTGAAGCTGATTTACGTGCCTGTTCTAACTGCGGCTCATCCATGATTTTGCTGTGCTTGGGTCATGTTTCCTTCCTCAGCAGACCAAATTGTTAAATGTTTTATTACCAGTTTCATCCCTTTCAGTTGCATCAGTCACTCTGAGAACTTGCTGATGACAGCTATTGATCAGAAATCTGAAGTGTTCTCTCATTCTTCCTCTGACACAGCAACACTGAACTTATAATAATAAAGAATGTTCTCCATTGTATAAAGTGATATCCTGACTTAAAGTGGCAATGCCCTTCCCCGAGCCATAGAAACAAGATGTTCCCCCCACCACCACCTCGTTTCTCATTCTCGAAGTTATCTTAAAATCTTGCATCTGTTCATCAGTTATTTGTTTGGCACTGGTGCTACTATCCCTTCAGTGACTTATTTTTTTTCAGTCTTAGACGAGCCCTTGTAAAGATAATGCTGCACACAGCTTCCCTAAAAAGGTGTGCGGGCCACTGTGAAAGGATTTTGCAGAATAATGCTATAAATCCCTTGAGCGGGTGCTATTGATTTCTGAAGAGGTCTTGCTGGAAAAGGAATGTGCTGCTCAGGTCTCCAGAGGTGTTACTAAAAAGACAATAGCACTGAAGAAGCAACGGCAGGAGAAAATCAATTCCATGACTATTTTTTGTTTGTTTGTTCTCGACTAGATTATACGGGGGAGGGTAGGTGGATTGAGCTATATTATTCCAGCTGGGCTGAAAGTTTCTTTCTTTTTACATTGACAGGTATCTGATGTGCCTGAAACACGTGTGAGCTGAAGTCTCTTGCTGGGTATATGTGGCAAACAGACCGGGCTTTTCAGGCTCTTTCTTTACTCGGAGTACGTGAGCAGTGGCTCCGTACGCACACATCAGCTTTACAAAAGGAGTCATCCAGTCATGGTGCAAGAGTTACTTCAAAGAAGAAGGTGTTTGTTTCATGCTGCCACCATCTCTCTGGTTTAAGACCAGGCCTTATGTTCTTCAACTAATTTTTGCTCTCAGGTGGTGATAATTTTTTTTTTTTTTTTTTTTTTTGCTGAAAGAATAGCAAAGGAATTGTATTTGTAGAAAGTAACTGTACTATTCAGAGTTATCCTTTCATTATACCTGCAAGAGATATATAGCGCTCATATTCACACTAGTATGTTGTCAAATGACGGGAGGAGAGGAAAAAGAAGAAATTGCTGGAAGAGAAAATGAAGGAGGGACCAAGGAAAATTAAACTCAAAATCCCCCTTTATTTTAGAAAGATCTCTGATGTGCTGGAGACTTGAACTGAAATCTCCATTCTGTTGCTCTGAGGAGTAGGCAGTCCTCATTCCTCCATGCCAGAAGCAGTAAAGGTAGAAGGCTGATTTTTAAATTAAATTTTTAAATTTTAAATGATGCTAAAATTACCTGCTCTTTTCATTCACCTTTTTCCCAGTCATTCCCCATGTCAGTAGTTTTGGTACCCTTCATCTTTGGGAAGGCATCATTATCCTCAAGGACTGTATTTACCAAAGAGTTGTGTTTTCACACAGTTGTGTTTTGATTCCTTTATATTTTTTTCTTTATATAAAGTATTTCAGCTTGTCTTTATAGGAGCAGATTTTTCAGTGCATTTTAATTTGTCCTGTTTGGAACTAGCAAGCAAAAAGCACCTGAAATACTTCTAAGTATCTACATGACTTTAGAGCATATTTTCAAAGAAAGGGGCTTTTAAAATCTTGAGAAACTCTTCTCTCTACTCAAACGGAACTGGTGATATTTCTAGTCTGGTCCTTAGGCAGGCTTGACTAGGACAGCAATATTCCCATTCACACTGAGAATCCAGTTTAAAATGTTGGCACTTCCCTGGTGATTTTGTCCATCTCTCATCCCTGTCTGTAGTAATGTAAGAGGAGGGAACATTTTTTTCTTGTACAAAAATGAATACAGAAAGGCTTTTTGTTTTATTAACAGCTGTCGTATAACTGTTTTCTTGATAATGTCAGCGTGGTCTCACCACATTCCTACCAGATTTTTTCCCCAAAGATATTTTCTTTCCTTTTCTCTCCTCTGAATTTAAGCACTCTTACTTTAATGCTATCAATGTACAGACTTTGTTTTGTCCCCTTTCTTCTCCCAACTTCACACATGTACATTTTACAAAAGTATTTGGAGTGGAAAATGGTTTTTCAACTTGACTCAAACCTACTCTTGAAGGAAGCAGGACTAGTTTCAGGTAACTACTGGGAAGAGGGAATGAAGGAATCAATATATTCTTTCTCTGTATTTTTGTGCCCAAGTCTATTTAGAATTGTAGAACTGAAGGATAATTTGGTTTGGAAGAGACTTCTGGGGACCCCAGTCCACTGCCTTGCTCAAAGCAGCCCAGATAAATCAGGTTCCTCGGGACCTTCTCCATGTGAGATTTGAATATCTCCGAGGATGGAAGTTCCCCAACTGCTCTGAACTGCTACTCCTATGTTTGACCACCCTCAGGTGAAAAAAGGTCATTCCCTCTTTCTACCTTGTGCCTGTTGATCCCTGTCCTTTAGCTGCGCACCTGTGAGATGGTTCTGACTCCGTCTTCTCTACCCTCTTCCATAAGGCAGCTTTTTTAAATAGGCAGACACAAGGTGTAGTAAGACAAACACAGTCATTTTGATTAGTTTGCCTTAATTAGAACTCGCTGCTGTTTGGCTGGAATTCTCCAACAGTTTATTCTTTATACTTGATTCCAATATTGTTATAATTATCAAACACTTCCTTGATAATTAAAGGTCAATGTCTTAAAGACAAAATGAAGATACATATAAGCCCCTATTTACACAATGTACCTACAGACAAGCCATTAAATAGGATTTCTCTTAAGGCATTTAATACTGTACTGGCAATTAGACAAGCATTTACTAATAGTTCAAGGAAAGCCTTTTGCCTTATGTTTTTTGCAGTGGCAGCCCCACAGTGTTACCTGAAAAAGATGCTGTTGAGTGATAACCAGGTGCATTGGTAGGTGAACTACGACATGAGTGACTGTGGGAGTTGCTGCATACCACATTTGAGAAGGGAACCCGTAAAACAACCATCTGTGAGGTTCAGAAGGAAATAGTTTCATTTCAGATTTAAGATGTATGTAAACACTTCCAAAAATGGCTCGTTTTCCCAGCCTTTCCCCTGGCATGGCACAGTAATCAGTCACATGCTCCCCTACAGATTGTCACGTGCCACTTGACTAAGTATATGCAGGCTTATACAAGATGCAAAGTCTAAATGTGATTGACAAACATAACTCTTTTGCTGATATCTCTATCTCTGTACCCTTCAGAAGCTGTCTGTGGTCTTGCTAATACCTTTGCAGTTGCACCTGTCATTGCTCGGAAACTCAAGTTTTCGAGCTTGAGTCACAGCTATGCCTGAGGAAAATGTGCATTTTAGATGGTTTTCTTTGGTGAACTTGTCAGATTTCCACACACAGCCCTTTGGAAACAAGTATGTAAAGTGAACAGAGGTGAACCTTGGCTGCCCTGCACAGATCCGGTGAGCACGAACAATGCCCGAGCTGGGGATTCACTGGGTGCTTCCTGAGTCGATGTTATCAGAGGAGAAGGTTTTTTGCCTTGGAGGTTGGTCTCAGGATTAGATGCCGAACTGCTCTTGTAGGCCTCAGTTGCAGTGTGTAACGCAGCTTTAAAGGCTGCGTGACTACATCGGGTTCGAGCAGCACAAAAGTTTGTCCTCTGTCTGCGACTGTTTCCTGGGTGTGTGGGATTCCTCTGACCGCAGGCGGGTGTGTGGTAGGGCTGTGTCTGCCTTGGCAAGTCAAATCTTGCATCACCCATCAGCAAGTATCGTCGCTGTAGCTACGCTGTCATTGCATCTGACAGCATAAAAAGCACTGATTGCCTGAAAAATGATTTGAAACATCCTCAGAGTCAGTGACAGAGGAGACATGCTAAGTGTGTGAAGGGGTTAGAGATTTTTTCAGATTTTGATCTAGACTAAAACTGGCATGAAACCCTCACTCTGGAAAGCAGTCAGACTGCATTTACTTTATAGTGGACTTGCATATCTGCAAAGCCATACGAAAGAAATTGTGTGGAAAAAAAAAGGTTTTTATGTGTAACATAAATGTATGATGGGGACTTGAGCTAAAACTAGTTTTAATTTTGTGGCCGATGTAGCTTCAGAGAAAAACTAATGCTGTTGGTGAAGGTCTTTATATTACAACGTTTCTTCAAAGGACAGGTTTTAGTCCAGTCAGACTTATTTGGTACAAGCTTTATTACAGAGATTAAAGTAGTGGATTTCATTTTAAAAAAAAAACTAATTTCCATTTGTGGTGGAAAGTTTACACGTAACTCTTGAGAAATACTTATTTAAAAAATATCCCAACACCACACACGGGGCCAAACAAAAGCAACACTCTTTTAGGGAACTGCTTTATGCTTTATTTTACGTTTTGAAATTATGTCTTGTTTTATGGTTATTTCTTTACACACAGCTTCCAGCATATGCCACAGTCACACAAAAGCAGCCCCCCATAACTTCTGATCTGACAACACTGCGGTAGGAAATATCCCCACACTGTATTTCTTTGACAGAAGAGAAGTAAGGAAGGAGATTTCTGCTTCTTAAACAGTTACTCTCTTGTCTATATTATGCCTAAACTATCAACTGGATCCAGTCTGAAAACTCAGCGGTGATCCCTGATATGGCAGAGTGAATGTGGAGGGAAGTCATGTGCAATCACTGAAGTTGGAGGGAATAGCATTTTGGGGAATAGGATATGGCAGTGACTCCAAGCTACAGCTCCTGACTGCACTGAACATTTTTTCCAGGCTAGGGATTAATTTAACTGTATATGACTTTATAATATCCAACTGCTGCAGTGCTCGTGGCTGTGTACTGTAATAATCCTGAGCGAATCTCACTCTCAGTGACTGCCACACTTCTTCCCCATGCCTTAGAGTACACTTGCTTCTGAAAGCAAAAACCAATAGCAGAATAAATAGATATAAAAAAGATAAATATGTATAAATATAATATTTGTATTTATATAGGTGGTGCTTATAGCTTCTACCTTCACAGAAAGTGTGAAAAAATGTAATGGAATCAAAGAAGAATTGTTGACCTTGTTTGATTTGTAGATACCCTTCCATGCCTTCACCCAAACCAGAGCTTACTCTCCTAAGCTATTTTTTGCAGGTTTTATGAATCTGTTGAAAACAGTCAGGTGGACCTCAGGGATTTGCAGACAGAAGGTTGGAATCCACATCTGTGGGTGTCAGAGCAAAAGTGACTTGTATGCCATAAACTTGTATGATTTTTGCTTCTTTCAGGTCTGCATTTTCTTTAAACACTTCGAATCCTCGATCTGGTACCTTGTATTCAGGAGAGACAGAGGAAAGTTTGACCTTTTGTATTTAATGGGATTGATTCTGACTGTACATCTCTGTTGCTTCACTGACTTCAGTAAAGAAAGAGTGCTTCTCTGTCTTTCTGTGATTTCAGAATGGGGCCTGAAATTGATACTGGTATCACAAAAATGAAAATACTATTAAGAACTAACAGTCACGAAAAATGACAGAGCCTGGTTTCGAAAACGAAACTAATTTATTCACCCGCTCCCTGAGCGGTGAAGCAGAAAGGTGTTGAAAGGATGTAAAGTGATAACAGTGATGAAAGCTGTGGCATCCTTCTGTGGGCAGACACTAAGGCTCTTTTAGAAATGTGAAGAGAGGTTTGTGACACAGAGTCACCATCTTCTGAGAAAATTCTGGATTGCTACTGTTAGGCTTAAGGCTCAAGAAAAAAGAAAAATTGCATCACTTCTGCCCACTCCTCATTCTTGTCTTCTGTATTCTGCTGCTTGCCATTGGCCATCAGCAACAGAATCACATTTGGGATGTGGGGATCCCTATTAAAGTACCCAGTTCAGCTCTTCAGCTGGAAAGTAGGAAGATCCCAGTGCTGGTGGGTGTTTTGGAAGCACTTACACAGGTGGGGTTTCTGTTGTCACTTGGTGTGCGGCGACCAGAACCCACCTCAGGCCGGGTCACCACTGTGACCACATTGGCTCAGCTCTTGTTCAGAAAGCTGAGGAGAATTAACCACACCGTCTGATGGTAGTGAGTTAATCCTCCATTCCTGCATGCTTAAATTAGCTTGGCAAATAAGACTTACCCTGGAGGGCAGCAGTAGATTGTAACGTTGCAGGTAGAGTAGCAAGGCACTGCTGATGCCCTGGGTACAAGTAGCACTTTCGGTGTGCCTTCATCTGCTGAACCCACAATCAGACCAGAAGGTTTCTTCCCTGACTCCATTGTTCAGGCTTGCTGGGAAGCATGGCCTGATTTAAGCTGCCAGTTTTGGTGTGCTGACCTGCTTTTTTCGTGCTACCTCGTTCTCCCCAGTGCTACCCGCTGCTCTCTCTGTCCATACCGGCCTTGCCAACAGCTCTTCTTATTGCGGTTTCTCCGCAGAGGGCACTGAGAGCTGACACCGTCTTTGAGCTGATCAGGGACCCTGGACCAGCTTCTCCCAGCTCGCACCTTGGAGCAGGCGCTTATGTGCAGCTCCCTTCTCCGTTTTCTTGGTTCTTGTCTTTGGTACCCTGGTGCTAGCAGGTCTTGGCTGTGATTAGGTGAACCCTTCACCCAGGCACGTGCGGGTGATTTGTTATCAGTTCAAACCTTATCAGAAATTGTAGTTCATTTGTACTACATGGTACATTTGTGACCCTGTCTATAAAAAGATACATCTAGCTTCGTAAACTTGTGAAAAGGAGTGTGTTAGTCTCTGCCAGTTTGTCCTTTCTGTTTATCATTCCTCCTTTTCACGAGATTCCAGCAGACTGCTCCTCTATTTCTTGACTCTCCTGTCCTCCAAAACTCTGCACTTAGACTTGTGAACACAATATATGAATGTATTAAAATAAACTAAACTTCAGCAACATGGGGAGGGAGAGAGAAGCGTAGGTGATATCAGATGCGGAATCGTGAGCGATCTACATCAGATCTATGGCAGAGTGGCAAATACCCATGGCCATATCCTCTTTCTCTAGGCTGGGTATGACTGCAGCAGCAGCCAGCTCCTGCTTGGTTTTTTTTCCTTGATTATATGTTGTTGATACCATGGCAATCTGGCTCAGAGCAGTCCCATCTATACTTAGATCTCCTGCTTTAAGAAGGATATTGGGCTTTCTACGACATTTAGGTCATTACTAGTCAGGGATGAGGGAGGATTCTTTTGTCACTGAATGAAATCTGAACTTTGGAAACCAGTGAAGTTACTACTGCAAACTGCAGCAAGGCCTTGATGAAACACCTAGGTTTGAAAACCAATTCTGAGTTATCCTCAGTCTTCGCAGTCATATCCCCAAATCTGTGTTTTACCTTCTCCCAGGAACATTAAGAGCAGAAGAGCATCTTGCCTCATAAGCAAAGTTGGTAGAATGATAGAGCCTGTAAAACAATGCTTTTGATAAGGGACATTCCCTCAGTTTCACTGCTGGCATTACCCCAGATTACTGGTTTAATCCTTTCTCTCCTATTTCTGGAGAATCTATTTCAATGTCTTTCTTCAACTGTTTCCTGCTCCATTCTGCTTAGACTTTTTCATCTTGTTATGTGAATCAGGCAACTGCTGGGATACTCAAAACCATTGAACACTTTCAGTTTGAGTTGTAGGCTCTTCCAATTTGTGCTGATAGCTAAGAGTCTTTTACTTTGTTATTCTCCTACTTGTATATTTAATGTTTCTGCAGTGATGCTTTGCATTTTCTCTTTGTAATGCTGTGACATCCAAAGATGCCAGTGAAGACCAAAGCCAGGTTGAGCCAACAATTTACAAAGCCCAAGTCAATGAGAAAACGTGATATGTATCCCAGAGAGCTTTAATTCCTATGTGATGATTAGACTTTTTTAAGAACTTTTTATACTGCTATCAGAATGTGAGAAGTTTTCTAGTTTGACTGAAAGGAAGGAAGAAAAAGACAATTTCCCTGGTAGGGATTTAGGTCATGACTAAATATGAGGCAGCCTCCTGCCTCACTCTTCCTCTCCCATTCAGCTTCAGTATTTCTGAGCAAATAATAAGAAAGTTTCCTGCAACATCAGAGCACCACGTAAAAATCCAGACACCAAGAGCAGAGGCAACTCCTGCATCTAATTCAGAGGATCAGTGCACTGCAGGACTCCCCAGTAACACATGCCACAAATGTTTGTCAATGCTATTTTTTTCTTTCTTTAATAGCTCTAGCATCTTGTTGAGTGCACAGCACAGAAGAAGTGACCAGCATTGCTCTGAACTGCCTGTTATTACCTCAAGATGGGCTCTTGGTAAAATATTCAAGGACCATTTGCTGTATTCTGGGTATATAGTACTCTTCATAGGTGTTTGCAGACTGCTAAGTTAGGATACTTAGCAATTATGAAATGGAAGTGTTCCATGAATTTAATTTTCTGATATTCAAAGCACAAGGGAAAAGTAATAGTATTAATAGAGTCTCCAGAATAATTTTGCATGAAAAATTTACTGTTAAATATTTTAAGTAAGCTCTGCAAGAGCAGACTGGACTGTGCAGCAGCCTGCTTACCATACCAGGAGCCATATAACTGAGAACTTTGTGGCCCTCGAGTGAAAATTTTCATTTGTAAAAGGATCTTGGAAACATTCTTCCCTCTGCTGTTTTCATCATTTGACAACTGCCTTGAGAGCAAGACACCATTTCTTTCTCGGCCTCATCTCACTCATTCAGTACCTACCTGGAACAAGCCA
The DNA here is from genome assembly GCA_013399855.1 of Oxyruncus cristatus. Classification (NCBI taxonomy): domain Eukaryota; kingdom Metazoa; phylum Chordata; class Aves; order Passeriformes; family Cotingidae; genus Oxyruncus; species Oxyruncus cristatus. The sequence continues at coordinate 106,824 of VXAY01002914.1, forward strand.
GACAGGTTTTCTACAGACAAACAACAGTGTCATTTGAAGTAGACTTCTCTCAAAGCAGGATCTCTTTTCTATCTTTTTAGACAGGGTCTTAGAAAGAAAAAAAAAAAAAAAATAGCCTAAAGATCTCCCGTTTCTATGGGTATTTAAGTAAAAAGACCTGCTTGGAGTGTTGGAGGGATTCTAAGATATTCCTGGTACTGTAACATTTTTCTCACCTGTTCTCTTTCCTTTCCTCAAGGTTTACATTTTCACTTGCTTTCATGCAGAAAATAAATTCCACGGAAAGGAAACTCTTAATAAATAGCCTTTAGTAAAGAGCATGGCACAACTGGCATAACTCCTTCTGTCTGAGAAGCATGAAGATTGCATCGCTGAAGACTGTGCCAGTAAGTAAAATAAATAAAAAAAAAACAAACCAAGTTCAGGAAATTAAATTCATTATAAAGGTAATGGAAAATTATGATTTTCCTTGCTGCTGTATTCATGCACACTTTAATTGTTGCCTGAGACAATCAACAGCTTGTAAAGAAAATAAACATCCTCTTCCCTTAAGACACTTCTCAGCTTTCTAGGAAGAGGTAGCAGTCTGTTTTACTGCTAGCCTGGATGCAGTCAGTGCCTGAGCTTGTGGGTTTCAGGGAATGTCTGCACTTAGAGGTGCCATTAGGATTCACCTGTCCTATAATTGCTGCGCTGAAGACTCACACATGGACTCTCCTCCAGCACACTGAAAAAAATCCTGGGACATACCTCCACTGGACTGAATGGAGCATTCAAGCTGTATTTCAGCCTGGCCTGTTATGTAGTGCTACATTATGTTCATTTTTACTTAACATGGGTAAACATTGTTGAAATATTTGTAGCCGGTGGAGGAGGCGGCTTTGCACTTCAGTGCTGGGGATGGCAGGCCTTGGTGGAACAGAGCAAGGAGCTAAGAACAGATAATTTTGCCCAGCTTCATTTGTTAATCAGTTTATTTCACTTTCTCCATTTTTGTAAATCAGACATAATCAGGTTCCCTTAATAGCGTGATAGAGCTGTGTGTTCAGTTATACGGAGCAACCTTATTCATAGTTCCCTTTAATTTCTCCATATAGACTAATTCTATTAATATTTATTTTATAATCTACTTAAAAATTCAGAGGGGGTAATCTCTGTCTAAATGAGGCTACTGTTCATAAAGAGATCTCTCTGTTTTCTTTGAAGAAATCATAGCAGCACTTAACATTATGAAAATCTGAAAGCACAAAAAATACAATTGTGACGCATGATTAACGATGCCAGTGTGAGGAATGTGTGTCTGGATGATCTCAGGGTCCCTTCCAGCCCAAACCATTCTGTGTTGCCAAAACAACTGGTGGGAGGGAACACACTGAAGGGGAAGCCTCAAGTTCAGAAACAACTGAACCACGTCAGTGCTCAGGCCCCTGCTGTTATGTTTGGCCGTAAAAGTCTGGTTGAGATGTTTAGGAAGCAACGTGCTCGGAAAGTGGTGGATTTCCTGCCGAGGTCCCAAATGACCTAACCTCTGCCTCCTTTCACCCATTGGTTCTAATCAATGGCAGCAGAGGGTTGGGGGAAAAAAACTGAGCAGGCTTCTTGAAAAATGCAGGGTCTGACATAGGGATGGTTGCAACTTCTTTCAGTTACTGGGCATTGGGTTGGTTCTTGGAACATGAGGAACTGTGTCTGCAGAACCAATCTGGAATATATTTACTGTGTATTCTTGGAAATTTGTAAGTGGGTATTTGAAGGACTCAGGCACTCTTCGGTGCCTGTCTGTGGTAACGAGTGTTTTGTGAGGCATTTAGGCACACGTACAAGCCTGTCTGTACTCAGTAAAAATCTTCACTGTTCTTTTAAGCCCCTTGGTTTCTACTCTTGGTTTTATCAGCGGGAGTTTTTCAAAGGTAGGAGGCTGTCCTTATCTCACAAATGGGCTAAGCTGCCTTATGGCAAAATAGTTCCCAAAACTCCTTGTTCCACAAAATATTGATGTTGTTCTCCCTCCCCTGCTGCAGTTGTCAGTGACTTTAGGACCATTCCTTTCTTATCTGTGTATTTGGAAAATACTGATTCTAACAATGTCACTTCTGGTGTTTATTCCCTTAAACTTGCACTAAAAATCCTCTGTATTTTCCCCAGATTGAGGCATTTGCATCCATGTCAGTCATTACCTCTGTAAATGTTCATGTTCTTGCATCAACTGATTCAGGACAGTTCTTTTGGATGGTCACAAATGAAGCAAGGAAGATCAAACATGTTAAAGCGGGAAGAAATGTTTCATATTTCTTCCTATGATTTTGTACAGAAAGACACCACATTGAGATTGAAAACACAACATGGATTCTTGGAGGTACCTGGAAACTGCTTTTGCTTCTGTCCCCTTTTTGCCCTGAATAGCTGGGCAGATTTTGGGGTGGAGGCAAAGGATGTCCAGGTTTCCTTGCTGACTGCCTTAGGTTGGGGATGATGCCAGAGATTTTTGACATTCAGGCATCATTTGAGTCATCTTTTCTGATATTCTTTACAGTCCTGGCTAAAGGGCTTCAACTGGAAAACTGAACTAAATTATCTCCAAAAGTCTCCATTTGTGAGAATTAGAAACAAGAAAATACATCCCTCTGTAGGCTGGGCAAGTGTCTGTTTTCATTGGGTCAAAACGTGCACTTCCAAATCATTTCACTCAGTTTTGGACCTCATCACGAGTTTTTCTTCCAGGTTAAATTGCAGTAACTAGGAAGGGATAACCAGAAAGAGTAGGGACGTGGAAAACCTTTTTAATGAAAGAGTGACGAGATTGATGCTGTTCACTACGAAGAAGCAGTAAATAAGAACAGAAATTAAAAGGTCTGTTATCATTTCATACTGTGCAGCCAAGATGGGCCCCTTGCCTTTCCTTCTTCTCCCATGACAACAGGAGAGAGAGATATTCATTTAAATGAAAGACCTAACATCTGTTTGAAAGGAAATTACTTATTTTTTCCCTACCACATGGTTTTAGCTCTTTCAACACATCATAGAGATTAAGAGATTAGTGAGACTTTTTTTTAAAGCCTGCTTATTCATAGACAGAATACAACATTATAAATCAAGTGTGACAATACTACAATAAACCAGAGCCAGAAATGCTCACAATATTTGAAAGAATCTTAGTGTTTCTGTGCCATGGTTTGTAAGCAAAGCTCCTGTACATTGAGAGACTTGCTCCATGTAATATAGAATGTAACAAGAATCAGAGGGATCAGAAACACAAAAGACTTCATGGAAATACAATCTCTGAATAGTGTTCCTTCATAAATATATAAACAGTTTCTATGAACATCAACTGGACATATTATACTATATATAATACACAAAATGGTAAAGGAACTTTCATATAATCTTTGGACTGCATACCTGAAAGCTTTTTTTAATTTTAGAGTTTAAGGAAGGAGATTTACTATGTGCTTTATTTTTTGGATTGAAGCCATTTGACGTTCCTCAGAGGCTTCTGGTGCTGGCCATGCAGCCCCAGCATCCTGTTTCAAAAAGGCTAATGTTTCCTGTCATGCAGGTAAGTAGGTGTTTAGTTGAGACACCACTAGTTTTAATATTTAATTGACATGGTGCTTGAGGTTTAGTATATTCTTCTCAGAGAACTTGCTGATGTTTTAATTTCCTGCTGCCTTTCCAGCTTAGCAGCAGAGATGATTTGATGCTGAAGTTCTTAGCATGCTTTTTTTCATCATTTACAGATGATATGGGTAATCCAGAAACTTGTCTAACAAAAAAAACCAACCACGCAACCAAGCGAACGGGAAAGAAGTGTATCCGGTAAGGACTCCAAAAGATGGCAATCCACTCAAAAAAGAAAACAACACAACGACCAACAAAAAGAAATAACCGGGAGCTCCTTGTAGAAAATGTTTTACAAATGTGAAAACATTCAGCAGCAGATGTGTCAGCAAGAGTTATCCTACACCCTGATTTGCTTGGAGGACTACAAGTGCTTTCCGATTCCTTAAGGGTCGAGCTGGGCTCTGGCATTTTAGTTATACTGTAGGAATCCTGGCTCCAGAAGGGTAGTTGCACTCATTTTTTGGTGTTAAATTTAGCATTCATCTCCCTGACTAAACTGTGTGATGCCAAGGGCTTGGTATGCAGTCAGTGAATCCACTGCCTGTAGGTGCCTTAGGGCTGCAGTTTTTTTGGTTTTCCCATCTAATATTGTGCTTCATTCCTAAAGGTATCAGGGTATGAGGGGAAGACAAGGAATGGGAAGAGACTGATGAAGAAGCCTAAAAAGAAGGAACTCACAAGAAGGGAAACAACAGGAAAGGTGGAGAGAGACTCCAACAGGATGAGGTTCAACCAGGCCAAGTTCTGGGTCCTGCGCTTTGGCTACAACAACCCCCTGCAGCTCCAGGTTGGGACAGAGGGGCTGGAGAGCAGCCAGGCAGGAAGAGACCTGGGAATCTGGAGTACCTGGAAGATGAATACGAGCCAGAGCGTGCCCAGGTGGCCAAGAGGGACAATAGATCCTGGCCTGGATCAGGAACAGGGTGGCAGCAGGAACAGGGAAGTGATTCTGCCCCTGGATTCAGCGCTGGTGAGGCCGCCCCTGGAGTGCTGTGTCCAGTTCTGGGCCCTCAGCTCAGGAAGGACATGGAGGGGCTGGAGCAGGTCCAGAGAAGAGCAACGAGGCTGGGGAAGGGACTGGAGCACAAGTGCTGTGAGGAGAGGCTGAGGGAGCTGGGGTTGTTGAGCCTGGAGAAGAGAAGGCTCAGGGGAGACCTCATCGCTCTCTACAACTCCCTGACAGGAGGGTGTAGCCAGGTGGGGGTTGGTCTCTGCTCCCAGGAACCAGCAGTAGGACAAGAGGGCTCGGCCTTAAGCTGTGCCAGGGGAGGTTTAGGTTGGATATTAGGAAGAAATTCTTTCCAGANTGATTCTGTGATTCTATGATTCTATTTGCAAGTGTCTGGAGTGACAGGACAAGGGGGAATGATTTCCCACTGCCAGAGGACAGGGTTAGATGGGATATTGGAAAGGAATTGTTCCCTGTGAGGGTGGAGAGGCCCTGGCACAGATTGCGCAGGGAAGCTGTGGCTGCCCCTGGATCCCTGGAAGTGTCCAAGGCCAGACTGGACGGGGCTTGGAGCAACCTGGGATGGTGGAAGGTGTCCCTGCCCGTGGCAGGGGGTGGAGCTGGATGAGTTAAAAGTCCCTTCCAACCCAAACCAGTCTGTGATTCTATGAAGTTATACACTGTCCTTCACCCTCCTCCCAGTCTAATGAGGTATTTTGGGGATCCCTTGCAGTGATGCAGCAGCTGGCCCTGACCCATGAACAAAGGGTTGTTCCCTGTGAGACAACATGCCTCTAGCCAGGAAATTTATTTAAATACGGAGCATAAGAAGGAGAAACCAAGCAGAACCCTGAGCAGCTAACCTGTTTCAACAGGCAGCCATACCCACAGGCATTTCTGTGGTGCTGGCCCAGGCCTGCAGGTTCAGAAACACTTATTTGTTCCCTGTTTATAACTGTAGAGTACTGTGCTAAAATTTGTCACTTAAGGCTTTTAATTAGAAAGCGTAGTAGGAGTCTTCAAAGACAGAACACAAATCTTGGTAAAAAAATCAGACGTATTGTTTGAATTTTTCTTCTATGACACTTGTCATATAATGAACTGTGAAAGTTTAATCAAAATGACAGTTTCCTTTTACAAATGAACGTAATCCAGTATCTGGTAATGTAACGTCTTCTCCATCAGTTACAGAAAATAAGACTAAACATTTCAATTATTAAAGGAAACATCATAAAACTAAAATATGGTTTAGTCATCAAGAACCAGTAAGGTTGGAATCTTTAAGATCATCAAGTCCTGCACTAGAACAGATGGTTATTTGCAGGGTACAAGGAGGAAGGCAGAGAGGAAAGGATTGTTTTTTGAATTCGTGTGTTAATCTGTTGGGAGGAAGAATGCTCACACAGACCTCAAGCCATGCTCATGCTCGCCCCATCCCTGCTTGTCCCTTTATCCTCATTGTCCAGAGTTTAGACAGCAAACTGCAACTATTTGCCTGCAAATTGTGCACACTGAATCTCAACAATCCGTGGAGCCCTCAGGGCAAATGGCAGGGGATGGAATGAGATGATCCTTAAGGTCCTTTCCAACCCAAACCATTCTGGGATTCTGTGATTCCGATAAAATGCATAATTTGTAACAGAAGGGCAATAATGAAATTCAGGATAACGGTGGTAAGTCCTAGAAATGTGTAATTTGTTTATTGTCCTATGGTTTCTTTAAGTGTTGTATACATTTCCATTTACTTACTTGAATCATTGAAATACCCCTGTAACCTTTAGGTATATTGCAATTAAAAATACATTCTGGCAGAGAAAATCAGTAACAGTAATTTTAAAAAGTCATCCACCAGTCAGGGAAAAAACCCAATTATCCTTTGCATTTTCAGCTGAAAATGATGAGAGATTCAAGGATGGATCAGGCACAGTGGGGGGCTTCTCTGGGAGAGGAGCAGGGTCATCTGAGCACAGAAAGCTGCTTGTGGTCTCACAGCCTCCCAGGTTAGCCTCCATACAGAACTGAGCCAGCTGTTTTTGCTTCCCCTTTTTCAAGAAAACAATGCCAACGAAGAAAATCTGAGCAGTCTGTTCCGTACCTAGGCCTGAGCGGGAAAACTTGTGGTCCATGGACAGAGCTGTACAGTATTGCTTCTCAGAGCTGTACAGTATTGCTTCTCAGAGCTGTACGGTGTTTTGTTCCTTGGTTCTCATGCTGTGCCCCCTAACTTTGTGGGAAGGCTTTTCAGATGAACGTTCCCATGCAAATATGGTGAACATAAATCGCTGCAGGAACGACCTTCGATGGAGAGTCTGTGGAAGCAATTGCAGAAGATTAAAACTATAGTGCTTACAATCTCACACATCAACCCCCCAGTCTCAGTCCGTTCAGCCTGGAGAAAAGGAGGCTCAGGAGGGACCTTCCCACTCTCTGCAACTCCTTGACAGGATGGGGGGAGCCGGGAGAGTCGGGCCCTGCTCCTAGGGAACAAGGGGAAGGAAAAGAGGAAACAGCCTCAAGCTGTGCCAGGGGAGGGTCAGGTTGGATATTAAAGAAAATTTCTTTACAGAAAGGGTTGTCAAACATTAGAATGCGACACTTGAGGACATGGTTAGTGGTGAAGATGGTGGTGGTGCTGGTTTCATGGTTGGACTTGATCTTCCATGTCCTGCCTAAAACATTCTGTGATTCTAATATGGTCAGACCAGTTGTTTCACTCGCTTGACTTTCTGAAGGCACAGGCACTTGTTTTCTTCCCTAAAAAGAACCCCCACCAACCCAAACCCAAAATCTTCCAGTTGAGATTTTGAGTATGAAGGGATGCCAGTTTTGGTAGATGTTTGGGTGTATATCACTGGAGCATGCTTTCAACTCTGTTGTAAGTAACTCGGCTCAATTGTGACTAAATGTGTGCTTCCTTTGCCAAAGTGAATTCTCATGGAAACCGTTTGTGTATTTTGCCGAACTCGTTTTTATCTTACGGGAGACTGAGTTAACCTGGGCAACTCTGTATGTTGTTGTTGGTTTGTCACTGGGCATTTGAACCTAAAGCTGAAGCTGCTTCAAGTAAAGTGGTACAAATAATGTATGTTGAAGTCCTTAAAATTGCCACGCCCCGCTGGTGGCAGTTCACAAGCTGTCCACGTGCCCACACAAGGAATGTGTTGATGGCTTTCTCACTGCCCGACCTGGGCACATGGGCAACTGCTGGTACCCACAGGAAGGGGCTACAGCACAGGGTTAATTCAGTGGCTTGGGCAAAATAGAGCCAGGCTTCCTGACTTATCCAGCATTCGGTCAGATTTCTGTGAAGCCTGTGTTTCCTTCGCTGTCATGTGCTGAACAGGTATCTTAACACCATATATCATAAAAAGAATGTTCGGTGTTTGCAAAGTTTTCATAGAATCGTTAAGTCTTTAAAAGATCCTCAGGCCCAGCCATGTTCACCTTGTCTCCAAGTGCCACATCCACACATTTCTGTCCTCCACAACTTCCCTGGGCAGCCTGTTCCAATGCTTCACAACCCCTCCTGTGAAAAAATCTTTCCTAATGTCTAATCTAAACCTCCCCTGTCACAACTTGAGACCATTTCCTCTCGTCGTGTTGTTTTGATAATATACAAGATACAATTGCTAAATTGATCATAGGGAATACATAATATACTTTATTTTAATATGTTGCATAAAAATATATACAAAATGAAAAATATTTGGACACATTTATTTCACAAATTATATTTATACATATTATATATATAATATATATT